>WWET01001052.1:21158-33084 GCA_011038615.1 Limnodynastes dumerilii
ACTCTAATGTGCACGCATTTACCAGTTCTAATAATAATAATAAGCGATATAAGTCATGGACATGTGGATAATGAGATCTTACCGCATGGGACATCGGTCACCAGGCTTGCACCCCGTTATTAGCTGCCGGGACTCATCTGTCGTAGCCGGCCACTAATAATAAATACTGCGATCAGTCTTATTTTCGCTTTCACCCAGAAGAGGGCGGAGAGAGCCCAGAGCTGCAGCTGATTTGCCTGAAGTTGGTCGCTTGGGGGCGGTGATCATTACATAGGAAAGAGGGGGGTCACAGCACAGTGACAGGGAGACCTCCATCAGGGTGACAAGAGCAGAGCAGGTAGGTGGCCCTTGCAGAAATAGTGGTGCCCCCCCGGGACCTGCAGTGCCACAACAAAGAGTCACAGGTTGCCTCCCTCTGAAGCTGCAATTACTGACTACTCCAGCAGGGGGCGCTGTTTAGGTTTGTCTATCAGCCAAATCCGAAGGATTTTTTTTTTGGTTTTCTTTTCTCCTATGCTCTATGTGGGGATTTCCTACATGCTTAGAAATAGGGGAGTAAAGAGTATTTTATCAAGGTTTACAGACTTCGAGTAGGATCTGAACTGTTGTTAAAGCTAGGGTTTAATCTTGGAACCTGGAAAAGTATGAAAAATAAACTGTTTATGCTAGAGAAATATAGTAAGCATTTTGTTTTGTGGCCTGTATTTAACACAAGTTGTTACAGGTAACTTTAAAAAATGTTGTTGGTTTTTTTTATTATTATTATTGACCCAATTAAAAAAAATATTTATAAATAAAAAAAATCCCAAATTTGGACCTGATTCAGACTTAAAAAAGTTCTTAAAATAAGAACTTAAAGTCACTCCTGGGCTAAACCATGTTGTTTTCAGGGGGGCCCCCACCTTTGTGACACATTACAGTTTGGGGTCTGGAGAGGATCTTCTAGGAAATCCTAGCTTTTATGACCCCCCTAAAAACTGATCCATTTACAACAGAGCCCTAACCTGACCACTTTGTTCTGCCCCACTACATTCAAGGTATTTCCCTGAATCACCAGACCCTGGCCACACAGAGGTCACGCTATATACAGATATTTACTTTGTACACATAATGGGCTGGATCCAGACCTTGTTAAGTGCATTAACTTAGTTACACCTGGGTTTAACCATGTTGAATTCAGGGGGAGTCAAGTTAATTGTATTCTTTGCATGCAGGGATATATCTTTGAATTGCTTACTGCACACATATACTGACCAGCTTTACTATCACACTGTTATTTAGACTTGGGATAGGAAACATCACCTCTCAACTCTAATACTGTTTGCAACAGATGAAATATGACTCCCCTGCAATCACCATGGCTTAGCCCAGGAGTAACTTTAAGTTCTTATTTTAAGAAGCTTCTTAAGTGTGAATCAGGTCCTTTGTGAGGATTGATCAACATTTACTTTTAATATTATAACATCGGTAGCATGTGAGCGCATGAATTCTGGATTTGCGCTTCATTGAATTGACTCACCCAGATCTTCAACCCGAGTAATTTGGAGCTGATCCAGAGTTATTGCAAACGCACTATATACATCCGAGTTGCAGCTCTGAATAGGACTTAGGGAAATGGGGCAGATGTGACCCCCACCCCTCCGCAGTTGGAGCCATATTAGTAGACCCTGGGGCCTGTACAGCTACAAGCCCCTTAACCATTTAAATGCTCTTTTCATTGAGGTATCTTAATGTCAGAGCATAGTAGTGGTATCCTACTGCTATGCTGGCATTAAAATAAAATTAATTAAAAAGAAATAATATTTTAATATTTAACACATTTTAATAAATATTTTTTTCTAACACATGGGTCATTTTTACACCGAAAATCTTTTTTCTGCTTCTGCGACTATTTTAATGAGAAAAACTCCCCTTTTCTCCTTTATATATCGTGGAAAGTCAAGTTCCACTGTCGCAGAGGAGACGGACGTGGACACAGACTGCGGCACAGCTCTGTATCAGCGTCTTTATGTTTAAGAAATGCCGCTCAGTTTTACAGACGATGCAAAATTCCCAAACCCTCTTAAGAATTGGATAAGGCACCTAAGAGGATTTACAGACTTCTGTATAAACCTAGAATACAGAAAATAACACATACTCTTATTTAAAACTTTAATCCATTAACCAGAGGATCAAGCACATAACAATTTGACATCATAAAAAAAATAAAAAATACAGGAAAAACCCAATGATTTACCAGCACATAAATATGACAAGTCATTTGTAAGAACTACTCTGGTTATACTTCTTCCTTATTCTATGTGGAGTCATAACATGACAACAGGTTTACAAATGACGACGTGACAAGCTTCAATACATTT
The DNA here is from genome assembly GCA_011038615.1 of Limnodynastes dumerilii. Lineage (NCBI taxonomy): Eukaryota > Metazoa > Chordata > Amphibia > Anura > Limnodynastidae > Limnodynastes > Limnodynastes dumerilii. Next base: position 23,519 of record WWET01001052.1, read on the forward strand.
TCACAACATCGAATAGATTTACTTTTCTTTTTCTTTATTACATTCTGCTTCACCGTTGTGTTAACACATAATAAATGACTAGCAGCACTGAAACACTAAAGCCACCAATAGAATTGCTCCACTGTTAGATTATCCAATGACACTGCAGATAAACACAGAGATTACAGCATGTTTTTCTTAAGGCATTTGATTTAAGTCAATTTTCTGTTGCATAACCAGGTTGTATTGGAAAGGACGTCAGATGGAGGGATTGGAAAGAATTTTAATAAATGATGTACACCATTTATTATATAAAGTCTATGGGCTAGATTCACTAAACAGCGGAAAAGTGGAGATGTTGCCCATAGCAACCAATCAGATTCTAGCTCTCACTTTCCAATTACGTACTTGAGAATGTCAGCTAGAATCTAATTCGCTGCTATGGGAAACATCTCCACTTTTCCCTTTCTGCAGCTTAGTAAATCTAGCCCTATGTGTTTGTTGCTCGGTTCTGGAAAACGTGTATTGGTAGAGGAAAATTTATAGGCAGCCGACATTTTATAAATGTAACACAGAAATTGAGAGCAAATGAGAACCATGTGGCCCTCCAGTCACCAAGTTGTTTATTTGAAGCTATACTGACCCTAGATCCAATTTTACCATCAATTTAGTGTAACATTTTGGATATCCTTATAGTTATCCCAAGCAACTTTCAATTGTTCTCCCGTGTTAGCCTCAACCACCTCAGATGGGAGGCTATTCCACTCATCAGCTACCGTCAGTCAACTCATTTTTCTGCACATTTCCTTTAAACTTTACACCCACGTTTATACGTATGTCCTCGTTTTCTAATACACCTCTTTATTTGAAAAAAATGCTCCATCCTGGACACACCCCAAGATATATGTGAAAGCTGCTCTCATATCCCCCATATCTCTTCTCTGCTCCAAGCTATACATTACTTCCTCTAGTGTTTCTTGGTATGTTGTATGACACAGGACATGCACCATTTTAGTTGCTCTTTGCACAGTCTCTAATGTATTTATGCCTTTCTACAGATACTTGCCTCCAGAACTGAACACAGTATTACAGGTGAAGTCGTACCAACAATCTATAAAGGAACATCACTACTTCCCTTTTTTCTACTCATTCCTCTCCCTATGCAACCAAGCATCTGACTTGTATAGCGTTGCATTCGTTTTTTTCTACCTCCCTGGTGCTATTATGGAGATCAAACGTCTCTTCTGGTGGTTTTCTGCCACAGGTCCAGTCTCTGGAGCTGGAATGCGGTTGTTCCCAGAAGATTCTTTTGCCTGTGATGGTCCACTGGGGTTAGATGTGCAGTAGTATCCCCCCTTCCTATAAGTCCTTTAAGCGGTTGCTGTAAAGTCTCCTCCCAGCAATCAGCTTGCTTTAAGAGATAAAACTCCCAGCGCAGATACAGGGATTCCAGCCATGTAGACTCACTCCCCAACAGATTGAGGACATGAGGAATGCACGCTCCCCTTTACAATTGGAAACCATGTTTAAAGTATAAAAACTATTTTGGCTGATTGGACACATTAATCAGCTGGAATAGTTTCATGGAGCAGAAGGATGAATAACCCCCTGCTGTTTTATGATATTGCATTGTATAAAAATGGCCTCTGTAGGCTCAATATTGTGCATTAGGGAAACAATTTTGGGTCTGATTCAGATTTAATAATAAATTCCATTCAGTCAACGGAGGCTAAGAATTTGTGATTCACAATAATGCACACAGGAGAGGACACTCTCCCTGCTCTCCTACTGCAGATAATGCAATCCGTGACCTGTGGGCATCCTTAAATATCCTGTACGCATGCGTATCTACACATGGTGGGTGACCCTACCCCTTTTGCAGAGGCGGATTTCCACTGTGCTCTGTTGCGGAAGTTTAGCTTCTGTGTATGCACAGCACCTTTACAGAGCTGAATTAAAATGACGTACATAAGCCCCCTGACTTTACTGGTTCTGGATCCAGTCCATAGTGTGCGTAAATCAGCCCCCCTTTTTCTGATTCTGAATCCGGCCCTTTGTTTGTTAATTTATAGGGACTAAAATAAGAAAAAACGTAAGAGCACTTTCTTGTGTTTCATTTTAAAACAAAATTGGAACAAAATACGTTTCCGGACTTCTTCATTGACCAAAGCAACTGTAGAACCTTAATGTTAATCCAATAAATAATTTATTTTAAAAAAAGGGAAAGGAATAGGACAGTAATAAACCAAAAAATACAGCTGACAATTCATTTGCGACAGTCACATACAGAAGACGTTTCTCATCACATCAAGACAAATACAGTAAATAAATAAACAACGTGACAAATCTAGCGTATTTCCTTCTACATAAGTGTTAGGTCTGTTCTACAAACGTAAGGTGAACTTAGAGAAAAAAAGAAAAACGTATTTAATCACAACTTTTCCATGATTGCTGAAAAAGCGGCAAAGTACTATAGGGTCAACGTTTCGAAGCATTTAAACCCGTTAGAAAGTCACAACGTACGTCAACAATTAAAATACATAGAAAATCTACATAATGACTATTGTTTCGAACAACTGTATGACCTTAAACTTTAAGAAACATGATCAAGTAAAATATTGACATGATATGAAACAGTATAGGTTACGCTATTTACATTGTTTAAAAGAACATAGAAAAACAAAAAAATCAAGGCCAATAGGACCTAACAAGAGGATTATCATCATGACCTGCAATGCATTAAGATGGATGGTCTAATATACATACTGTAGAAGAAGACATATTGTGGGCTCAACCAACCATTCGTAAGAATGCAGCCTATCCTTCACTAGGAGCTAGTGACATCACTGAGGTACGAGGTGCAACAGGTGATAAGCCGAAGGTTTTTCCCCTACAAAATAGTTTACTTTAACACTGATCAACCAATGAGTTGATAATTACACCTCACATCATTAAGCTAAACTCGTTACAACTATTTTACTTCTGGGTTTTATTGCATATGGTCAGCATACAAGTCCTGAAATATGATATACACAATAACACTTAACAGATGCGTTATGACTTGGAGTAACACTTTGGTTTACAGAATGATTATGCTTCAATGTCTATGTATATAAAAAAAAAAGGCTACATTACATTCTGGATCAGCTTAGTGTCTGGTACAAAACCAGCTTATACTTTATTTAGAATGAGGGCCTTCTGTTGAAAGGGCAGGTGAACGGATCATTACTTTGCCTCGTAACTTGGGGAATGGCTCCAGAACTTCTCTCTGATCAATTGTAAGACAAAATCTGTGATTCCATTCTGAGACCTTCAGGTCCTTCAATCAATTTATTGTGGGCTGCAGTTCAGTCTGGATGCCGATAAGAGATGGCGCCTGTTGTCCGGGGCCTGTGGTCACGACTGGCCTTGGATTAAGACGAGGCGGCAAAGAGCTAGCCGGGCGAATTAAAGGTGGTGGCGGCTGGTTGAGCGTGGGTCTTGGTTGTACGAAGCGGGCTTGCTGCTGAAGAGGCGGAGGCTGTCTGTGTAACGCTGGGGCAGCTGGTAACGTCGGCCGAAGAAGAGGTGGCGGCTGGTTCAGGGCTGTTATCGAGGCTGCTGGGCTTGGGGCAGAAGACGGTGCTGGAGGAGAGTCTCCTGCTGGGGGCGCTGTCTGGTTGCTCTGCGTCTAAAATGGAAAATAAAAAAACAGCTTTCAAGTCGGTGCTATTACTTCTAAGAAGTTTCCTTCACAATGCGAAAAAAACAAAAACAAAACCAAACACGAAACATGTCTATGCGTTACAGAAGTACGGAAATGATATAGCGATACACAACGTTCTCGTATCTAGTAAATGTCCAAGAAACCGCTACAGAGCTAGACATACACAATACATTGCAGAGTAGGCAGGGAGCAGGTCAAAGGTTTACACTGTTGAACACTAGAGCTTTATTGATTTGTCATTTATCAGCAAAAAACAAAAAAACAAAAACTGAATACTGTGGATACACAAACACACCTCATCTTCTTCATCAGTGCTCTTTCCTGATGGCACATGAGAAGTGTTTATTGTGTCATCCCCTAAAGTAGAAGCATCACCATTAGACGCCTGGGTTCCTTGTTCTGCTTCCCATTCCTGCAATACCTCCTCTAAGTTAAACCGACGCCTGTAGTTTACAAAGAAGTTCTTCACTTGACCAACAGTCTTGTTGCCAATTACATCTGCAATAGCTTGAAAATCTTTACCATATTTGCGGACACCTGGAAGGCAAAGTACAATATTCACCAAAGACGATAGACTCATTCGGTGCTTTGTATGTCAACAAATGTGCAAGGATGATCTTTTTGCTTCTACTCATTCAATATGGACACGTTGGCGTTTATTATTCCTATGAGCTCCTTTAAGCTTACGCAAAAAATCCTCCCATCTAATATAGATATCCTTCATAGATCTTCATGGTGAGCTTCGGTCACATTCTTTGCCAGCCGCATCCTATTCTAAGTCTGGAATATGACATTTACTTGCTATTTATTTTTGACCAGGCTACAGATATTTTTTGTTTTTTTTGCCACATAAGAAATATTATAGCAAAATAACTAAATGAAAAACCCAAATATATATTTATGCCACATCATGTACTAAAAAAAAATAAAATATTTGCACAAAACGGGTTTGTTACAAAACTGAAGAAAATAAAAAAAATGTGAACCCAATGATCTTATTACACATGAATCAATAAGCCAATGGGGAAATGCTTTGAGATGCAGCACTCTTCAGTGGGGCTGATTCAGAGTTGCGCTTCCACCTTTATTTAGGTGTAAGTGTAGACCTAAGCAATACCATGTTGAAATGCAAGGGCAGGCAGATTTAAATTGTAAATCCAGAATTAAAATTAAGAGTTTTTTTTTAGCTCTACTCTATTTTATTTTATTTTAAACATAAAGCTATGCAGTATTTGAGTTCTATGTGTAAAAGTAATGTATTTTCCCTGCATGCATAAGGTTTTAAATTAATTAACACCCCTTACTTAGAAAAATTGTTTAGTTGAGCTGTACACTTGCACCTGAAAAAGAGGTGTAAGTGCATCTCTGAATCAGCCCCAGTGTCTGTTGAGGAAACATTAGCAATATAGGCCTCCTGGTCTATCATTTAAGAGTCATTTTGGATATTTGGAACGTACAATTAAATGTTTTCATCCCATTTCCATTCTCAAAAGAATTAACATTGATCACTGAAAGAGCAACAAAAATCAAAAATTCCTCTGGACAAATCAAGTTTCAGATGTGTTCTACACAGAGAAATAAAAGTAATATCTGCACTCTTCACAGAGAATTGGGATTACTATTGACTTTAGCAGCTTAATTTAGGATGACCAATCCTTGAATCAAAAACGAGAGAAGTGACGAAGCGCTTAGAAGTTAATAATCCGTTAATAAAAAATATATATTCAAATTTATTATCACGTATATCTAAAAACAATTAAAAATATCGGACAGAAACATAGTATCAATATATGTAACGCTTCACAGCATCAATAACGAAATAGCATGTAGAAGAAGAAAAAACTAATCAATCTGAATCTAGAAATCCTCAATAAACGAAGTATTAGTTGGAAAAATACTCCAGTTAGTATCACTGGATACGTAATTAGCTTTAGTGCTCCATAAAGATCCTGGAATGTGTTATACATAGGAAACAAGATGATAATTGTTCCTCTTTCCCAATTTACAAGAATTTCCACAGAAATGTATGGAGAGTAGAGGATACGTTGAAGTATATTTGATATTTTGTTTCCTACACACCCAGGAAAGGAACATGCTTAGATTTTGCTGGGCAGCAGTGTTGCAATTCCAGTAACCATTTAACAAGTGGACACAACTAGAAAATAGTTCCATCGGTAGACAAATATTCTAAATGACATGATCACGCTTAAAACCAGACGTGTGTGGAGACAGAAAGAGGGAGACTGCGTCTGGCCTATAATACGTTGATAACCTGCAAACTCAAGACTGTAGCTTTGGCGAACTTTGTACCTGATTCAGAGGTTAAAAATAAGAGAGGAAAGTTACTCCTGGGCTAAACCATGGTGATTGCAGGGGAGTCATATTTCATCTGTTGCAAACAGTATTAGAGTTGAGAGGTGATGTTTCCTATCCCAAGTCTAAATAACAGTGTGATAGTAACGCTGGTCAGTATCTGTGTGCAGTAAGCAATTCAAAGATATATCCCTGCATGCAAAGAATACAATTAACTTGACTCCCCCTGAAATCAACATGGTTTAGCCCAGGAGTAACTTTCCTCTCTTATTTTTAACCTCTGAATCAGGTCCATAGTCCATTAAGTTCTCCATTGTGAATAAATCTGAGACCAAGAGTAGTTAAAGCACAGTACTATAGATGTGAACTCCACCCCAACTGGCAAAAGCGATATACCATAATCAAATCACCATATGAACGCGATATACATGGTAGGCGGGGGTACGAGTACAAATGGCACAGTAAGGCCTTTCCCAAGCCCTTATGTATGATCCTTCATTATGCATGACAGCCATCCATGGGTGTGCACTTAAGGTAGGTTACTGTATGCAGAAGCTTCATACATGCAAGGAGAGGGTAGGGGGTGTGTACTCCCCTCACATGTATGATTAATGTGCATAATGCATTTATCTACATCAAACGCATTACTAAGGGCCATATCCAAACCTTTGTGGGTTTTATATACACATGGAGGTCTGGAATTCTCCACGGAAGAGGGGTGGGAACTCCTCTGTCACTCCTTTCCACAACTTCAAAACCAGTGAAAAGGCTCAAACTAAATAACGTTCTTGCTTAGAAAAAACGGAATACAAAGCCTTTCATAAAGAGTAGATACATCATGACATGAATTAATGGGACAGCCAGTGCTGTAATTTACACTGTATAACAGTCCAATTTAAATAAGGCTTTAATCAGAACATTTTTAAATGAAGTCATTCAATGGATGAAGTCAACAGTTGGCCAAAACTATTGAATCAGAGCCCAAGTATTCATTCAAAGCCAAGCAGGAGACAGAGGGCCTGCACCAGAGTAATGCGGAGTACATGCTACACCTGGTCTCTCACGACTGATTTCTTTAGTGATTCTTGTAACGACCGGCTCCCACGATTCTTTTTGCAGATGCATCGTTCAGCGGGCAAATTAAAGCTGTATATAAAACCAGTGCAAACGATGGGGCTGATTCAGAGCTGCACTTCCACCCTTTTTTTAGGTGCAAGTGTAGACCTGAGCAATACCATGTGGAATTGCAAGGGGAGGAAGATGTAAATTGTAAAATCAGAATTAAAATTAGGAGGTGAAGTTTCTTAGCTCAACTCTATTTTATAGAATAAACATAAAGCTATGAAGTATTTTAATTCTATGTGTCAAAGTAATGTATTTTCCATGCATGCAAAAAATTTTACATTAATTAACACCCCTTACTTTGAAAAATGGTTTAGCCGAGCTGTACACTTCCACCTAAAAAAAAAAGTGCATCTCTGAATCAGCCCCGATGCCATTAGAACGACACGATATTGTTTGATTGTGCAGGATACACACTTGCACGATATCGTGTGATTCAGTCGTTTAATTGGACCGATTACTGGGTGAAATAAGTGTAGTGTGTATCCAGCTTTAGTCGTGTCTCTGATGTCTCCTGTACATGCCCAGAAATATACACAAATCTGATTATTCAGAGTGAACACACCTGCCGGCTGTAACTGCCTGCGATTAAAATGGTTAGAAGGGGGTAGATCCAGAACGAAGTACGCTAGCGTATTTATGCTAGCCGGTGACGTAAAAACAGCCACGTATCAACAGCGTAACTACGAACAAAGGGATGTGACAACCATACAACACCTGTAATGACTCTTTGGAGGCGGGGTGAGACATTTAAATTGTACAGTATGGGCGTGCTTAGAGACTAGCTTTATGTACGTCAGTAGTTACGCTTTGAAAAGTCGGGGAGTGCAAAGAAAATACGCTATGCGATGAAACGTAATGGGAACGTAGGTCTGGATCTGGCCCAAGAAGAGGAAAGGGCCAGACTAACACTGTCCATATACATTAAGGGCGTGTTGTCCAATGCAGACCTGAATGTTTGCGCACAATTTCATATATATATTGTGCACAACTACAGGGCAGGTCTAAGTCCAGGATAACGACGACGGCTTAGATGCCACAACTATGAGACCATTGGATGAACACTTGTTTTGCTCCTTCACCCCCTTAGGACTGTTAAAACCCCCCCCCCCCGACTGTTAAACCCCCCCCCCCCAAAAAAAAAAAAACATGGTCTGAAAACTCAGCTAAATCAGGGGCAGTCTGCTCTTTACAATGTTCTAAAACTTCAAATTCATTATATATATTAATCCCTATATTGCAGATCATCACGTTGCTGTCTGACCCTTACACAAATGAGCATGGTGGCTCAGTGAGTAACACTCAGTGCTGGGGTCACTCTGGTTTTCTCTGGTATCTTCCCACACGCTGGCAAGTTAATTGGCTGCTGACTAAATTAACCCTAGTCTGTATGTGTTTGGGAACTTAGAATGTAGCCTCCAATCAGGGCAGGGACTGATGTGAATGCGAAATATTCTCTGTAAAGTGGTGCTATATAAATAATATTATATATATTTAAGTGTTAATAATGACACATTTGCGCACTGTTCTGGTCCAGGCCAAGGGTATCTTCAAAACCATCCTCAGTATGAGTTACAATGGCTTTGCATGTTTGAAAGGGAGGTTCTGGTCACTGCTTCTTTCCTATAGACCTGAATTTAAAGGGTTGGAAAAAGCCTGTGGCTCTAAAGCACGTTTATCTGCAGACAAAAGAGGAGGCCGCATGCTTTTCTGTTTATGTACTGGAAAGTTTAATAAAGAGCTTATGTGTGCTTGTCTGCTCTGTAAATACACATAATTAAGCTGGCTACACATCGATCCAATTACCGTCCATGCAATCAGAGATTGTATTAGGGAGTATGCTCACATGACCGCTTGTTACACCCAAACCTGGTTTGAGGGCGATCTGGTGAAGATCAGGAGAGTGCGTTTGGTGCGGTGATTGTTTGAGAAGACCATTTCAGCAGATCCAGGTCAAAAATCAGTTGCAATATCGGATCTTACAAGGAAAGGACAAGTGTGTACTTAGCTTAAGGGCAGCACACTGACATGGAATATTGGATTCGCCCTACTCAGGTTAGGAAAAGCGGTGCTAATATGGTAAATCGGTAAGAGGTGAACTGAATTAAGAGCAGCACAAAATGTTTATGTACAATAATAAAAAAATGTAGGGGATGAACTATAGCTCCTACAAACGAGGATCAACTATTTTTTTATTATTTTATTCTAGATTGGATTGAAACAGACCTTGATTGTCTTCAGGATAAAGCTGGCCATACACTAAGACGATTACCGGTCCCAGCAGGGGGTGAGCCGATAAACGGGACGATTTCCCGCTAGGAAAATACCCCATTATCGGCACCATACACCTCCTCTGCTGGGACCGATAATCCTAGCAGAAGAGGGGAGGGGGGGGGGCAGCGCTCTCTGTTGCTGCTGCTTTATATCTATGTACAAAGCTGCTCTG
>WWET01001052.1:54352-65853 GCA_011038615.1 Limnodynastes dumerilii
AGCTGTACACTTCCACCTAAAAAAAGGTGTAAGTGCATCTCTGAATCAGTCCTGAGGTTATAAAGAATATGGCGCTGGATCCAGACTTAAGTAAGTGCTTGAAATTAGTTACTCCTGGGCTAAACCATGTTGATTGCAGGGGGAGTCATATTTCATCTGTTGCAAACTGTATTAGAGTTGAGAGGTGATGTTTTCTATCCCAAGTCTAAATAACAGTGTGATAGTAAAGCTGGTCAGTATCTGTGTGCAGTAAGCAATTCAAAGATATATCCCTGCATGCAAAGAATACAATTACCTTGACTCCCCCTGAAATCAACATGGTTTAGCCCAGGAGTAACTCATTTCAAGCACTTACTTAAGTCTGGATCCAGCGCCTTATTTGTAACCAGTCTTATTACAATGTAATGTAAGTTCAGCATGGTTTCTCACACCCTCAGGTATTGAGACGGCAGCAATGCATGGAGAAGATCGCGCATAAAGGGCTTCATATCATACTGTCTACAGCTGAGTATCAATGACTGGAACATGAAACGTGCACATTATGGACATGGAAGCCAGTGTAAGACGACAATTACCTGCTCCACGTTGTAACCATGTTTTTCTTTTGCTATGGCAATATATTCATCCACTGTAACAGAAGATGCACAAACAAGTGTTACATAATATGCACCAATATGTCTGTCTACATGGACGGCTTATATAGTTTATTATTTATCTAATTAAAAGAAAATCAAGTTCAAATCTTTAACATGCACAAGTCTGTAATTTTTCACAGATGATAATTAAATCATTTGAAGTATAATACTTATGACTACTATATCTTATCGCTAAACCAGGGTTGCCGACTTTTTAGTGCAAATTGTGTCATTAAGCCCCGCCCCATCAATCATTCCTGTATTTTCTAGCGTTACTAGTGAGGTCATCAAGCCCCACACATCCCTAGTAACGCTAGGAATGACAGAAGTAATTGCTGGCTGGTGAGGCTTGCGGGAGATTTGCCGGCTCTCCCGGGATACCGGGAGAACTGCCAAAATTTCGTGAGTCTCCCGGATATTCCGGGAGAGTTGGCAACCCAGCGCTAAACTAAGCTCTCTGGATATTACGGTGGCGCTTGCCTTATGTATTTTTAACAAGCGCAACACTGAAATAATGATTCAAATAATTACGGTCCGGATTCACGGTTATGTAGTCTTCGTCTTGCGTACGTTGTTTTCAGAATTGAGCTACTACGCATGCATAGTAGCTTTATTTCCGCTATCCACGTACCATTTCTATACATAGATTGCGTAAGCGCGGTACAGAAATGTTACGTAGATAGGGTAAATAAGCCACTACGCATGTGTAACTGTGAATGCCGACCTATATTATCAAAAGTATAGGACTAGACTTGTGGAACTAATCCCAGCAGTCACAAAGCATACATGATGTAAATAAAATTAGGCTCAGAAGGCACACTTACGCTTCAGATCAGGTATATTATGATTGGGAGACCACACCAGCATCCCGCCATTGTCTTTATCCGTGTACTTGGTAGCCCCTTAAATGCAAAGTGGTTTTGTTAGCCGTCACGTGTTTATATTTCACATAATCACTAGTCATGAATATGGGAATACTGGACCTGATCCAGACTTCATAAAGTCATCGGACTCACGCAAGCGGTGTTTAGCGATTTTTAGTACTGCGCATGCGTAGTAATTTTTTTAACGTTATCTACGTATCTTTTTCTTAAAAAATACGTAGATGACGTTAAAAAATGACTACGCATGCGCAGTATTAAAATTCGCTAAACACCGGACGTATATGTTATACGTCCTGTACTCTGAATGCGGGCCATAGATTGCCTCTGTGTGGTCTTTAAAGACTGCACGGAATAGTTTAGTAGGAAAGAGGTGGCGTAATGCCTAGGGGAGTGTTTAGGTAGAAATGGGAGAGGGGAGGGATTTAGCACCTCCGTGCATGCGGAAAGCACTCTTAAGTCTGGATCAGGCCCACTATATGTAATGTTAGAGCTTACAAGGGTTATAACGATTTAAAAGTCAATGGATTTCTTGAACGGTTTTCATATAAATAGCTATCGAGTGTTAATGTAGCCAAAGACAATAGGATCCTTTTCACAGTAACAAAGATGGCTGCCTCTAAGTCTGTGTGAAAGCTTAGAGCGCCTATATTTTATACTGCAGCTGAATTTAAAAGGGAACTTTTCTTAAAAGCAACACCCACATATCCAGTATTTTTTTTTTCCCTTACCAGGTTTTGCCTTTCTGAAAATAACAGCTGTACTGCCACGGTTAGCAATGGTTATCAGATGAATGAAGGATAGAAAAGTACATTTACCGCATAAAATTACGGGACTGACAACTGTGGCAAGACAGAAGGTCCAGCCAATTGGTCGCACGGGCCTCCTTGTCAGTCTCTGCACCAATTGGCTGGGCCTCCTGTCAATCTCAGACCCATTTTACAAAAAAATAAATAAATAAATAGTAGTGTGTGGCCGACACCTTCTGGCCACAGTTCTCTGTCCGACTACATAATTACCTGTAAACATAGCAGTAGTCTAGTAATGAAGACTCTGCATCTCTTGCAGGTGGAAGGAAATCGGCTGCTTGGGTCTGAGTTTTTAAACATGCCATAAGATAAACTTATCAGACCGAAGCGTTACCTTAAAAATCCTGACCATACATTACAGTAACTATTGGTCCAATCACACGATAATTGGATGATCAGAGCAAAAATTGCTCAAATGTAGTGACAGGTTAACTATGCAGTTTCCCACCTTCTCGGACATCTTTTACAGTGTGGCTGTAACACTATTATTTAGCTTTATTGGTTTTTAAATATATTAAGCACAATTTTCCATCATACAATACTTTATTACAACAAAATGCACCAGCATAATTTATGGGACCAGAACACTTAACCAAAAAAAAAAGAGAAGCTTTTAATGCCAAAACAAACAAACAAACTTGGTTTACAGCAGACCAAGATTGTAGATACAACACGCAATCCACGTGTGCAAATATTAATGGTAACATCCACTGAACGAACGTCACGGTACACACTCCTCCAATCTTCACCAGACCACCTCTCACTCCCACACAAACGTGCTGCTACATGACATCAGAATCAGGAGAAGACTTAAACAAAGCAATCACGGGGGCATAAAGACTTGTAAACTGGCCAAGTAACTGGCCGTCAGATCATCTGATTTTTAAGCAGGTTTAAAAATCATTTGACCTGGCCCAGATTGGATGCAGTTACAAGCAGTTGTGTGAGCGTACACACTTATCCATTGTCAGACCAAGTCTGTACCCAGCTGTAGTGTTCCTCTTTTGATCATTCACAGTACTAAGGGGGGGGAGCCATGAAGCGTAATGAATACGGGCTATACTCAGGGCCACCTTCAGAATGTCTGGGGCCCGCCAGCCAGGCCCCGCCCCATATGATGTCATCGACGACATCATGTGGGTGGGGACCTGCACATCTGCATTACCATCTGGCCGGTGCTTCCCTGCGCATTGGCCCTGTAATGATGAATGGCTCCCATACGCTGCGGAGGGTCGGGACAGTAGTCTCTGCTGCCCCCCCAATGGCGGCCCTAGCTATACTGGTCCGTATTCATAGCACCGGACATATTGCATATATATCCGGTGTTTACCGAAATTGTATACGGCGCATGCGTATTCATTTTTTTACGGAATCTTTAAGACCGCATCTACCTACCAAAAAGATATGTAGATTACGTAAAAAAATTACTGCGTATGCGCAGTATCCAATTTCGGTAAACATCGGATGTTTATGCAATACGTCCGGTGGTCTAAATATGGGCCATAATAACTTGATATAATCTTGCATAACATCTTAAGAAACTAGGGCCACTGATTGATCGCTTGTTGGGGTGCCTCAGTTGCAAATGACATAGAAACCAGGACTCCTTGCACTACAGCATAACCTATTTAGTTCTTGTAATCGATTTCAGAGGTCCTGGAGAATAGAATACGCAAAGTTAACCCGGGATGCGGTTGTCGGTGCAGCTGAATGGTGGCTGTATCATTGATCAAAAAGCTTGCAAAATAGAAAAATATTGGGAACGGGAACTTCTTTCACTGTTCCCAATAGCTACTATCTGCGGCGGTTACAGCGGGTACATTAGGTTATTGTGGTGGCTGCGGCGGGTAAAAGGTCAGGGGTTAAGGGGATGGTTAGGCTGCAAGGCATGGAGCGTTAGGGTTAAGGCCAAAAAAAGAGGAAAGATAAGGTTAGGATGTGGGGCACGGACAGCGATGCAACTCCTGGAGTCACTAATACCGTGTTCACACTGCCGCCCCGGCAAAAACCCGGCATTTAAGACCCATCAGCCCTGCTCCTCATACCCTGTTCAGATGGCTGCTGCTTAGACCTGATAAATCCCCCGGTCAGGCCCGCTCATACCGAACACGGGTCTGCCCTGGCAGAGTCATCACACTGTGTAATTGGTTTATTATTGCTCTGGCAATATTTGATTCCAGGGCAATATTAAACAAATTACGTCAATCAATTAGATTATGTTCTACTCAAGTTGAAAAATTCGGGTTGCACCGTTCACACTGGCGGCTACCCGGGTTTGACATGGGAATATATCCCTGCAAATGTCCCAGGTCTGATTCCCGGGTCATTAGACCCGGGTTGCAGCCGGTGTGCCCGATCACACTGAGCCCCGACCCGGGTTGTCAGGGCTTGCCCCGGCAATATCACGGGTTTTTAGCTCACTGTGAAAGGGGTATAAGAGACATCTGCTGAAAGGAAAGTGTTCTTAGCTAACCCAATCCTGAACCCTTTCCCAACTCTATGTTCCTAACTCCCACTAACTCTAACCCTCCATGTCCCAGAGCCTAAACCTAACCCTCCATGTCCCAGAGCCTAACTCTAACCCTCCATGCCCCACAGCCTAAACCTAACCCTCCATGCCCCACAGCCTAACCCTAACCCTCCATGCCACACAGCCTAACCCTCCATGCCCCACAGCCTAACCCTAACCCTCCATGTCCCACAGCATAACTCTAACCTTCCTCTTAAGCCCCATCCCTGTACCTGCAGAAACCTATGCCCCATATACTCACCGCAGCCTGTATATTCCTGTTGCCAATAGCAATTTTCTATCTTCAGTTGGTTTTGCAGAACGATAGAGCCGCCATTCAGCTGGTGACTAATGTTTTTGAATTAGGGCTGCACCTCCTACTGCATCCCATAATACCCACACTAATGGAGCACAGGTCAAAGAGCGATACCAGCAGGGCAGATCAGCAAGAATATATGCGCCTTACATGAAGTTACTGGAATCTAACAACTATAAAAACAAGTAGTAGCTCGCACACCTTTCAAGTACCATATAATGAAGACCTACATTATGCACAAGGCTATTAAGTTTTTTGCAAAGGCAGCAAAATAGCAGCTGTGATGATTTAAATAATTTATAATCCAACTTCATCAGCAAAACAGAGGCTACAGCATCCTTCAAATCCTATTTATTTCAAGAAAATATAAGTTTGAAATACATTTTCTTTGCAATAAAAGAAAAAATAAAGAACAATACAATTTTGTGGTGAATCGATAGAAGATCAGATAAGATCACAACAAGTGTGTGTCCCCCGGAGCACCGAGAAAGGTAAGTAACTATTCTATCCCCAACCCACTCCCCAACCCAAGTCTCCACCGCGCAGTCTCCACACCCAAGTCTCCACCGCGCAGTCTCCACACCCAAGTCTCCACCGCGCAGTCTCCACACCCAAGTCTCCACCGCGCAGTCTCTACACTCAAGTCTCCACCCTGCAGTCTAACCCCAAGTCTCGCCTGGTAAGTCAGTGGTTGCCAAACTGTGCGCCGCGGCTCCCTGGGGTGCCGCGACGCTCTCAACGGGGTGCCTCGGAATGTTTCTATTTCCTATTGTATTAGATTCTATTTTTGTCTTAGGGGGTGCCTTGAAAAATTATATGGAGACCCCAAGGGTGCCTTGAACTAGTCTCCACCGCGCAGTCTCCACCCAAGTCTCCCCCCCCCCACAGCCTAACCCTAAGTCCGGCTGCCGCGCTTCTGAAAACGAATGGGTTTGCAAATCGCATATTCACCCATTCATAAATTAAAAAAAAAATTATAATCTGAAACAGACGACATTCGAAATAGAGACAGCCGAAAAGCAACTTTTGGCAGTCCTCACTCCATAATGACAGGCACTGGTGCGTGGACCGGATCACAACACACTTATAACGGTTTCTAGTTAACGGTTGTCAATGAAATATACTGTACATTGTCTACCGTTATTGTGCTATATATACACAGATCAGACAAAAAAAAAAAATGAAAGCCACTGACAAAGGGGCTAATTGTAATGTCCAGATGTTGGGGGTCAGAGAACTGGAGACACGGTCATGAGCACCTAAATGTATTGATGTATCTGTGGGATGTGCTGTGAAAAAGCAGTACGAGGCCAAGCTGCCACTGTGCAGCTTCCAGGACGTCAAGATCTGCTGCAGATCCCACAGGGCACCTTCAGCGATCCTGTGGAGTCCATGTCTGCGTGGGTCAGAGCTGTTTCGGGGGCATGAGGGTGAGGTTTCGGCTGATCATTGTGTATTTATAATACCTGGAGGCTTTAATCCATCCACTACTCCACTTGCCACACTTCAAAATGAGCGTGCCACATTGGTAATAATGATTTCCTCTGCATGTAAATCATTAAGTCAGGGAGGGCATCTATAAATTCAAATAAATATGCTATAAACATGCTTGAAGCTTAGCAATGTGGTTAATATTAAGCTATGACCAATCGGTGACTGCGGCGGTGCTTAAATCTCTGGTCAGTACCGTGCGCCAGCTATAACATGTTATGACGCAGGTCAGCGTTTCTGTATGCTAAGCAGCTTACTCCTTGAGGCCGTCATATTCTGGAATTTTAACATATCTGTCAGATCTACCATGACAATCACCAAAGTAACACTCCAAGCTCACACACAGCAGGTACTTCTGTGTTCTTCTACGTAACCCAAGTTCCTCTCTGTAACAGGACTCCTGATTAAAGTGACTGTAACCTCTAAAACAGGGTAATGTATACTCCAGACAAGGCCTGGCCAACCTGTGGCTCTACGACTCCCAGCATGCTTTAACTGCATAGGCATAGCGGATACATGATAAAGCATGCTGGGAGTTGTAGTTTCACAACACTTGGAGAGCCACGGGTTGATCAGGGCTGCTGTAGACAACACAATACATCGTTTTATGTTATTGGCCTGTGCAGATTATCAGATATAAAACCAAGCCCCTGGCAAACTGTACACCTCAATAATCTGAAAGTCCTAAAATATAGGGATTATATGGAACAAAAAATAACCCAATGGCTGCTGGACATAAATCAGGTAGAAGTCTTACTAATACTTTAATATAAACTACCCAAGAAGCCTTGTAACTATTATTATACATTTAATATCTTTAAAGATCTAATTTTTTAACCTATAAAAATAAGATTTCTTATTGCAAGGATGGGAGCAAAACATATTAATAAGCTAACTATTAACTGTGTCAACATATGAACATAGATAAAATGACAGAAGCATTACACAACACTGTGCCCCTATAAATAATCTAAAGGGGTCACACACATAGTAACATCAATGCACACACAAGGCGCCGGCATAAAGCAAGCCTTAGCGGTTTTCTTTTGTCAGGAATAGCAGGTGCGCGTCAATTGTTAATGAGGCATTACCGACACCAAAGTAAACACTGAGGCTATGTGGTGAGAGAGGGAAGGACGAAATAGTGGCCTTATGTCACAAAGGGGTTTCGTCTGTAATCCACCCAAACGGGTCCTCTAAGAAATACAGTAACAATGTAAAGCCAATAGCAATCACATACATAGCTATTCCACAGCCTCCATTCCATGAGGTACTAAAAACTCTGCTCCTCAGTTTTCAACTGTCAGTTACCATAGTAACCACCTTTGTTGAAGAGACAGTTTATTAAATATCAGATAATTCATTAAATCCAGGTGAGTGACAGTTGGAAGCTCAGGAGCGGATTAAATTGTACCTAATGGAACGAGTCATGTTGGCGGGTCTGCAAATTAAGAACTTGATCCAGAGGCGCTCGCGCAAATCAGCATAACGCATAGGTACACAGTGGGCAAGTGCAAGGGTTGTACAGTGTAATGCTGACTGAAACGGAGGTTCTGATTAATGCCGGCTCCTCTGTCTTCTGAGCGTTATGGTCACAAGATAATTGCAAACGATTGTGTATGTAGAAATGATGTAACACATGCACAATATTGGGCAGCAGTTTTTGACACTTTGCAATGCTTTCGGGAGCACGTTCCTCCACCCCTTCTCTCTCACGTCACGCCCTTCATAAGGTAAACCGCAGCAGTGCTGTGACCTGAATCAGACGGGAACGCGCACTCTTCAGCTTTGAGCATGCGCAGAATAAAATCTGAAGACCGCATCTACGCAATCTATGTAACGAACAGATGCGTAGATTACGTAAAAAAATTACTACGCATGTGCAGTATCCAATTTCGGTAAACACCGGACGTATATGCAATACGGGCCCTAGTGTTTGTTTTAGTTTAGGTATCATATCATACAACTCCTTTTAACAACCAGGTGAACAGATTATATAGAAGCATGACAAATTATTCAGAATGTATTAAACACTCCCATACAGTGTTATGACAATTAACGATACCATCACCTAGCAGAAACACTAGAGACCACAGACAGGGTCAAGCTCAGGGGAAATACAGTCTGGCAATGAATCGGAATGAATAAGCTGCACTCTGGTAGACAGACTGTCACTCACACACACAGCTCTATGGAGCACTTAGCACCTCGAGAGACAGACCTAACTGGAGTGTCACGCTGAAATACTAAATTTAGGGCTGCATCAGACTGGACCTGGCTACTGTCACTACATGGTCCTCTGTGATAATACTGAATGGCTGGTCCCGATCGCCCTGTCATAGCAGCGCCGTAAAAAGGCACTAGAGATGGTAAATACAGTTCACCAGTGTCGTGAGAATGTTTCAGCCATAAAACTGTGGAACCTCTGGGGAAACGGTGTCTCCCTCCAATAACTTCAGAGCAGAGCCCCAATATCTCCTTCTCTCAACCAGTGGTACTAGTATCGCTGGTGGTACTCTGGGCAACCTTGTCAGAGGTTAGCAGCTGTACTTGTACTTTAACTAGATTGCAGTACCATATTTTATTCCACCCTCTAGATATATAATAAAGCATATAGAGGGCTAAAGGGATTATGTCAAATATTTCCATTAAAATGCCTTCAAAATATACAATGAAAAAAGTTAAAAGTAAATATATATATCCTACAATGACGACGCCCACCCAGTGATATCATACCAGCGGCACGTGGTGGATGTGCCCTGGACCGCCGACATGGGACAAGCTAATTCACGAGGGGTGGTTTCTTCTAATTGAGGGTAAGTTATACATTTCTCACGTTTGTGCACTTTTTCTTGTATACCCCTAAAAACTGTTTTCAAGTAAACTGAAACGTTGGACGAGCTGGTTCTTGTATTGCATTATATACCTCTTCAAGTGCCTATGATATCCAAAAACATGTTTAGTTGGCCCCGTCGTTGGTCCAAATTCCCACTTAAGAAACTCCAGTTTCTTAAGCATCGTTATTTAAGAATACTATGCATGCATAGTAGGTCATTTACGCAATCTATGTACCACTTACGTATGTAGATTGACTATGTTTGAAATTCTCTGTGTGCATTTTCCTTCTTAAGAAAGCCAATAGGCTCCTACAAATGGGGGCGGGTTGTGGGACAGGATGGATGGATCTGTCATTTGCTATGTTATATGTGTGTGTGTGTGTGTGTGTGCTGATGTACAAGATTGATTTCCATGTGAATGAATCATGTAGGGTATGCAATTCTAAAATACTCTTACAAGTTCCAGTAGTGGGGAGCAAAAACCAAAGATGTTAACAAAAGTACATTATTTAATCAATTAGCGAACAGTGCATGAAAAAAAATACAAATGAACGAAATCTCCAAAATTGCATCAAATCCTCCATTTGTCACTTAAATACATAATGAATAAATGTCAGTCATAGAGTGCAGAAATGGCTCCTACTTTCTTGGAATAACCTAGTCCAAATTAGCGTTCCAAAGCGGCTTTACCTATGCGCTGTCACTTATATAGGATATCTCAACTCACACAGATTCCATTTCATCCTGAACAACTCCTGGATCTGTCCTTACACTACAGCTACCAGATGGATCCAGGTCACAGGAACTAACTGAACCACTGCTGATACTCATTTAGCTGTCAGAGCCGCCTGGCATCTGGACGCCTCCGTCTTGCCTGTAAAGAGAATATTGTTCAGAAAAAAAAAAAAAAAAAAGTAAAATTATAGCTGGGTCAATCTAACCCAGCGATGGGCATCCTGAACCCCTTCAGTGGCCCTCTAACCATCCGAAGGGCAGCACCTTGGTAATAAATCCAAACCTAAATAACCAATACATTTTATTAAATAAATAAAAGACTTATATGTCACACCATACCAGCAGGCATCTTACTCAAGTGTTACAAGCTGCAACTAACATATCTGTCCATCAACAGAGTAAGGAGCCGGGGATGCGGGCGAAGGCACAGAGGGCGCATAAGGCCCTAGTGCCGCCTGTTGCCCATCACTGACCTAACCGGTGACCTGGACCCAATCTGCAGCACTTGAAGATCTCTCAATGCAAGTCATATAAACGTATTGTGATAGAGGACCAAAACATGTCACTAAATATGAAAAAAAAAAAATGCAAATACATGTTGCCGACACACGGGCAGCTTTATGCCACTAAAATATGGCTGCATTCATGGTTTATGTGCAGCAGTTTTAGCATCCAAGCCCTAGAGGGACACCCATGATAGGCTCATTATTATATATTATAAAATGGAGGGTAGCCCCACAGTCCTACCATGCTGAATGCAAGATGTGAGCAAGCAGGGTGCAATATGACCTATGGTGATGCTCAGGGCTCATGCAGGACAATACAAATAGAGCATTTTGCTGATTTAAGGACCCTCAGACCCTCCCACCGTCCGAGGCTACCACCCCATAGACAAAATGGACACGTACCGGGCTCGAACTCCGGGATCCGGGCCTGGAAGTCGGCTCCCACCCTCATGCCCACATCTGCAAAGGGAAAACAGGAGACGGCTATAGCGGGGGGGAAAGGGGCAGGCCGGCCGGACCCGGTCTCACACTCACACTCAGGCGGGAGAGGGGACGGGGAGGGGGGAGGCTCATTCACTCAGTTCGAGGCTACCACCGTGCTCGTCGTCGCTGCCGCTCTCCTCCGAGTAGTGTCCGTTGGAGGCGCTGGACGGGCTCTTGGTGCCGTTGGAGCGGCTCTTGCCGAGGAACTCGGTGCTTTTGTCCATCATGCCCGGCATGGCTGCTCCAGGTGGAGGTGTGCGGTCGGGTGAGGGGGGGGGGGGGAAGGGGGGGGTGGGGGG
>WWET01001052.1:72332-87178 GCA_011038615.1 Limnodynastes dumerilii
GGGAGGGGGCGCTGACACTTCACAACCTATAGCGGACCTTTACCTTATAATTTAATACTTCAAATGCTATACTAAAGTGAGAAAATCACTGCTGGAGTTAGCTCGGCTATAAGATATTTACAGTCATTTAATATGTACAGTAATAAAATAAATGTAAACATCATTTCATTATTTTGTATTGTTTACTTCATTCACATTGTGATTGAAGTGGTTGCACTATGCATTAAGATGGTTGCTTTGTGCATTACCATCCAGAGACACAGGGCTGGATCCAGACCTACGTTCCCTTTACGTTTCATCGCGTAGCGTATTTACGCCATCGTAATTTCTAGACACTCCCCTCGCTCGTACGTACTTTTGCCGTTTTACGCTTTCCAAACCTTACCTTAACTTTTCAAAGCGTAACTCCTGTCGGCCGTAATCGCTGCATGTACTTACGCACCTAAGCACACCCCTACTGTACGATTTAAATACGCTAGCGGACGTAGCTCTGGATCTGGCCCACTGTTACATGCGCATTTGGATGACATGTAGCACGCCAAGGATTTGCCAGCATAGACGTCTCGCTCATTGCATGCGCCTCTGAATTAGGCGTATTGTGCGCATATGTGATACGACTTGATGGCTCATGGCTATAACTAGATATCCGGTGTTGAGTCTTTTGAGCCCGCAGTCTGTCATCTTTTGTCCCTGTCCGCAGCCACTTATAGAATAATATAATATAGTAATTAAGGGAACCAGATTCACAGTCAAGAAGCTGCTGCTATTTTCTTGCATATTTTTAAGAACAGATAAACATAAGAAGGGGCGTGGCCAGGCTGGATATTTAAATGGGGCAGACAAGGCGCCGTGTTACGAGAATAGTTACCAGGGCGCGGAGTCTAACTATTGGGTGGTGTTCGCCAGAGCCCCTAATGGTGGGGATGGACTGGAGCTGCGCTCGAACAGCAGGTCACAGCCCCCAGAACCAAACTCGTATAATGAGAGGGAGATAATAGAAGGCCAGACTTACACAGGAGACAGCCAAGGCTAGCCAAGATAGCGTGCAGGTGAGTGGCACAGTAACTGTACAGGACTGGAATAGGGATAAATGCAGGTGAGTGGCACAGAACCAGTACAGGACTGGAATAGGGATAAATGCAGGTGGAGTGGTACAGGTACAGAACCAGTACAGGACTGGAATATGGATAAATGCAGGTGGAGTGGCACAGTAACAGTACAG
This sequence comes from Limnodynastes dumerilii, assembly GCA_011038615.1. NCBI lineage: Eukaryota > Metazoa > Chordata > Amphibia > Anura > Limnodynastidae > Limnodynastes > Limnodynastes dumerilii. The sequence continues at coordinate 73,555 of WWET01001052.1, forward strand.
GACTTGAATACAGATAAATGCAGGTGGAGTGGCACAGTAACAGGACTGGAATATGGATAAATGCAGATGGAGTGGCACAGAACCAGTACAGGACTGGAATACAGATAAATGCAGGTAAAGTGGCACAGAACCAGTACAGGACTGGAATACAGATAAATGCAGGTGGAGTGGCACAGAACCAATACAGGATTGGAATACAGATAAATGTGCAGCTGGAGACTCACAGTACCTGTGCAAGGCTGGATATAGTTTGTGCAGGTAGAATTAACACAGGTGCAGATGGAATAAACACAGTGGTTATCCAGTTCGGGACTGGAGTATACAATAGGTGTAGGTGGAAACAGCATATGTACCAGCACAAGGCTGGATATAAACTGACAATACAAACACAGAGACGGGGCTTGCACACAACAAACGGCAGGTAACTTCACTCACACCAGGAACAGTAATCAAGGCAAGGCAGGAATCCAGGGCACACAGGAGAGACACAGCAGGGAAACAAAGGGCACTCAGAATCATAAGTAGGAAAGGTATTTAAGGGGAGAGCCACATCCCCATTGACTGCTGATTGCACACAGCCAAATACACAGCTAGGGAATCCCAGCTGCAGGGTAATTAGCCAGGATCCCTAGCAAGAAGAAATGCTGCAGAGGAAACCAGGACTGGAATTCCTTACTATAGCACAAAGACACAATTAGATGCTGCTGCCATATGCAGCGTGTAACACGCGGTTTACTAAGTACATGCATACTTTAGCAACTTAAGAACAAACATACACACAGGAAGAAGAGTCTGCCTTTGGTTTTCCTAAGTCAGTTAAGAACAATAAAAATGAGGACTTGTCAAGGGAGTTGCCATGCGTATAATTGCGAATCCGTTCGTTCTTATTTTATTCTTAACTGTGAATACAGTCCTAGGGGCTTAGGGAGAGACCCTTTTCCTTGTGCATTACTTCCTTATGGCCCAGTTTTCAACATAGTTAGAATTTTTCAAAACACAATAAATTCAACAAAATACAGGAAATGTCAAAAAGCACACAATATAAACGTGACCATCCAATTTGTGCTCACTACGGGCGTAAGTCGGGCAGTGTGATCGCAGTGTGCATGCGGAAAACCGCTGTTATACATCAGATCACTGAACATACAGTTCTTATGTCTCTTATGTTCAGCATTCTGAGCACATAGTGTGTGGCGGCAGGTTTAATTCTGCACACAACTCATTCTTAAGGCTGGATCCGGTCCAAAATGCTTTTTATTGGAGAATTATTTACTAAATATATTTTATTTATTGCTGTGTCTGGATTGAAGCTTGTTCTTTAAGGAGAAGAAAGCACTATTCCTTTTCCAAACAGAACCTCAACATTCCAAGACCTAGCCAACTACAGACAAAGCTTCAGCAGATGGTCAAAGCTTGAAGAAATATGACAGATCCGCACCATTGGGCTTCCTGAAGTAACCATGCGTATTTTTCTTCTTAAGAGGGAAAATATGCACAGAGAAACCCTCCCCCCAGCCTAAGTCCACCCCGAGGCGACATTAGCACACCTCCTTCTTCCTAAACTACTCTGTGTGGACTTTAAAGACTGAACGGAGTCAATCTACATACCTAACTGTTAGGTACGTCAATTGCGTAAATGATCTACCAAGCATGCGTTGTAGGTCAGTTTGGGAAATTGCGCACTTAGGAAGCTGGAGCTTCTTAAATGTGAATACAGCCCAAGGAGTAAATCAACCTTTGTACTTGTGTACGTCTGGTTCTATTCACCAAGAACATTTCAACTGGGATCTGAGGGTTCCTGTTCTCGGACGCTCTCTACACATTGCTCAGTCTGGATCCAGTTTCTCCACTTCCAGCATGTATTGCTAAGAATAACATTCTATATCACGGAAATACCTGGTCAATTGATTTAATGCTGTATATGGATGGGATTCCCTCAGTTATATTTTATGAGTCTTACACTGTTTCTTTTTTGATTCTTAACTATTCATTTGTTGTTATTATTATTAATATTGATAATAAACTAATTAAAACCTTGTCAAGCTTGTACGCTGGCGGCTGTTTTGGCCTCCAGCGTACTCCCGGGACGCCACGCTCATTGGCAATCCCCCCTGGTTACCACCTAGTTCTATTTTTAGCACTGCGTTCCTTTATGGGATTTTTGTTGCATTTTTTGAGAAACAGTAAGAAATTCCTGAATGCAGCTGCTTAAAATGATTAAGATTAGCGGAGCTGCCTTTAACTTACCCATCAGAGACCGTCAGCTTAAGCTCTCCATGAGCTAGATTTACTTAACTGCGGAAAAGGAAAAGTGGAGATGTTGCCCATAGCAGCCAATCAGATTGTAGCTCTCACTTTTCTATTACATACTAGAGAATGTCAGCTAGAATCTGATTGGTTGCTATGGGCAACATCTCCACTTTTCCTTTTCCGCAGTTAAGTAAATCTAGCTCATGGAGAGCTTAAGCTGACGGTCTCTGATGGGTAAGTTAAAGGCAGCTCCGCTAATCTTAATCATTTTAAGCAGCTGCATTCAGGAATTTCTTACTGTTTCTCAAAAAATGCAACAAAAATCCCATAAAGGAACGCAGTGCTAAAAATAGAACTAGGTGGTAACCAGGGGGGATTGCCAATGAGCGTGGCGTCCCGGGAGTACGCTGGAGGCCAAAACAGCCGCCAGCGTACAAGCTTGACAAGGTTTTAATTAGTTTATTATCAATATTAATAATAATAACAACAAATGAATAGTTAAGAATCAAAAAAGAAACAGTGTAAGACTCATAAAATATAACTGAGGGAATCCCATCCATATACAGCATTAAATCAATTGACCAGGTATTTCCGTGATATAGAATGTTATTCTTAGCAATACATGCTGGAAGTGGAGAAACTGGATCCAGACTGAGCAATGTGTAGAGAGCGTCCGAGAACAGGAACCCTCAGATCCCAGTTGAAATGTTCTTGGTGAATAGAACCAGACGTACACAAGTACAAAGGTTGATTTACTCCTTGGGCTGTATTCACATTTAAGAAGCTCCAGCTTCCTAAGTGCGCAATTTCCCAAACTGACCTACAACGCATGCTTGGTAGATCATTTACGCAATTGACGTACCTAACAGTTAGGTATGTAGATTGACTCCGTTCAGTCTTTAAAGTCCACACAGAGTAGTTTAGGAAGAAGGAGGTGTGCTAATGTCGCCTCGGGGTGGACTTAGGCTGGGGGGAGGGTTTCTCTGTGCATATTTTCCCTCTTAAGAAGAAAAATACGCATGGTTACTTCAGGAAGCCCAATGGTGCGGATCTGTCATATTTCTTCAAGCTTTGACCATCTGCTGAAGCTTTGTCTGTAGTTGGCTAGGTCTTGGAATTGTCTGTATATATGTGTGTATATATGTGTGTGTGTATGTATGTATGTATGTATGTCTGTATATATGTGTGTGTGTATGTTCCAGCATAACTCTGGAATGCCTGGAGCAATTTACAGCAAACTTGGTACACATATGATTTACTATCTGGATAAAAATACTGTGGGGGGTAAGACACCCCTAGCACCACTAGGGGTGGGGGTGGGATGGGGGTGACATGGAAAATAATCGAAAACGGACGATATTAGTGTTGAATCCATAGTTTTCAGGTCGCTGAGTTGAATAGTGATACTCCCGATGCTGTTTAAGTCCAAATTCAGCCCCCATCAGCATGGGGGGGGGTGAGAAGGGGGGAAAATAAAATGTCCAAAATGACCGATATTACTGTCAAATCCATAGTTTTCGGGGTCGCTAAGCTGATTGGTAACAGTCCCGATGACATTTAAGCCCAATTTAATTGAATAGAACGAACAGAACTCTGTAGAACCTTCTAGAAGGCATGCCACTCACTGAATTAATAACTTGAAGATTTAAAACCGGGCAACGGCGGGCACTTCTGCTAGTAGTGAAATAAAAAAACATTATGAAGTTCAACCTATGCGTATATGACTGTATTTGGGAAAGCACAAGATAATTTCAGGAAGGATATAGTTATTACTACAGTAGTTCTTTGTTATAAGAGCATAAATGTCTTAATTACATTTGAAGATTACAGTTCCTCAAGCCTTCCCTCAATTACACTAAAATCATGTTTTTATACTTAAAATCAAACTTACATCAGTACATTTTCAGAATTCTAAGATACAGGTTATTTACAAGAGTTTAAAAAAAATAAAACATTATCTGCCTTCTTTTTTTTTACCACAAGATGTCACTGTGTATTACTAAAGAATTTCATTTTTAAAATTGTAATTTAAAATGATCTGTCCAATGTTGATTAAAGTAGATTCACAACTCTGTCTCAGAAGATACCTCAAACACCTGGTCTTCTAGCTAAGATATTATTTATTTTTTATTCATTATTAAACCAGCAATAATTCCATTTGGTATTTTCCGTTGTTTTTTATTTATTTATAATAAAGGCTACCAATAATAACATGTGTTTCTGGGGTGTGTGTAATATAATGTCAGTTTTCACTGTTGTTGTGTTGACAACTGTCAGATAGCATATTGTATATAATGGGGTCAACCAATGCTCCTCTGTCAAAGCTTGGAACTCTGTCCTTACCCAAATATCATTAAAAGCTACATAACCTTTGCTTGATACACTCCTAGCCTTTGCACAGAAAGCCATTCCCGCTTTCCTTCTTCCTCCGCGGCGCTCTTCTGACTTCTCACTTGCCGACTCTCTTTTTTTTTTTTTTAAATACTTTTTATTGGTTTTTCACACTAATCATACAGAGATGTAACCACATATGTAACAATTAGTTAACAATCAGCAATGCGAGAAGATGGTACAACTGATAGCGTAGAACAGCCAAATACGGCCCGATTAGCCCCTTACAGTCACCTTTATCAGTGTTAAGTGAGGTGCAATGAAAACACAAATGAAAACATTCCACCTAGGGCCCGATTGGCCGAATACAATAGAATAGATACACGTTTCGGTGTACCCCACCATACATTTCCTACTTCCGCAAATACAATTGCATAATCTGCGTGGAAACACCAAAACTACGAACTACAGAACAAAAGAAAAAAAAAAAGAAAGGAAAGAAAAATAAAGAAAAATTTCCTGTGAATTGCTGCCCCGACCGCGGGCGGGCCCCCCCCACTCTTGCAAACTCATCTCCAAGCAGCCAAATCCCACATCCACATGAGTCAAGTCCACCTGCAACATTAAGATGGTGGTATCCAATTTTTATAAATGAACCATGTAGTGGTTTCGAAAAGTTTTAAAATTTTAGACTGATCTTGAGCTGAAAGGGTTTCTATATAACATCCCCATTTTTTATAGAAACGTTCAACCCCCCTCTCGATCTCCGGCAGTGTGGCCCTTCTTTCCATATATAGAGTATGCAGTAAAATAGTCCTTAATGAACCCAAAAAGGGCGGCGTTTTAACTGTCCAATTTTGCAAAATAACCTTCCTAGCCGTGGTCACTATGACCGTCAACAATGGAATATGTGTTTTTACCCCCGGGGTAGTGATCCACCGCTCAAAGTTGGCTAGCAATAAAGCCAGGGGATCTGAAGGCAAACTGGTTCCGAGGAGTAAATTGATAAGGTTCATTACCTTTCCCCCAAATTTTTTAACTTTGCCACACTCCCAGAGATCATGTATGAAGGTTGCCCTCCAAAAACCACACTTAAGACACTTGCCAGATTCTCCAGCAGTCATATGACGTCTCTGGGCCTGAGCTATGTACACTCTGTGCACCGTTTTAAAATGGACCTCTTGTAGCATTGCGGATCTTAACAGTCGCATAGAAGAGTCATAATGTTGTACTAAGCTCTCTGGTGATACTGTCTCGCCTAAGTCTCTACTCCATGCCGAAGTCAACTGCTTAAACATATTCGCCGTGTCCGGTGACCGGAGATGATCTGACACATACCGAACATGATATGGGTGCTTATCTAGGAATATTAATAGTGAATTTAGTGGATTTGGGTGAGCTTTCACATATGACATTACGGTCTGAGCAAAGTGCCTTGCCTGTAAATACATGTAAAAATTAGTGTTAGGGATGTCATATTTCTCCTTAAGATACTGGAACGATCTAATCTCTCCCCCTGGGTCAAAAATGTCCCTGATGGCATTAAGTCCCTTCTGATGCCACGTCAGAAACGTGGAATTCAATAGACCTGGGGCAAAGGCCGGGTTTCCCCAAAAGGTGTTAAAGTGGGAGAATTGATAAGAACCTTTGCTACGTCTATTAGCTTTCACCCATGCTGAGTATGTGTCATGGAATAAGACATTAGACAAAATGTGTGATGGTATTTTGGATTTGGGTAGATGTAGGAGGGCGGCCCACGAGAAGGGCTGGATAGTTTCAGACTCTAGAGCCTTAACCGTAAAGTTCTCCCTGTGAAAAATCCAATCCGTTATGTAACGGAAAAATGCCCCACATATGAATGTGTTGAGATCAGGGAAACCCATACCTCCCGCAGATCGCGGTAGTTGCATGCGTCGCCTATCTACCCTAGATTTTTTGTTATTCCATACGAATTTAACAAAAAGATCAGTGCAGTACTTAACATCGGACAAGGCTACCGGCAACATCTGTATTAAGTACGTCAAACTGGGAAAGAGCACACTCTTGACTAACGCCACCCTCACCAATGTGGATAATGGTAATGTTTGCCATTTCTCTATAGAATTCCTCAAAGACTGTATAACTGGCCTATAATTTGCATTATATAATTTTTGGGTGGTAGAGGTTACTTGTACCCCAAGATATTTGAATTGGTTGGCAGCTATTTGAAATGTTTGTGTGATAATCGGTGAGCACCGTAGAGTTTGTTTGCCAGACAATAACAATACTGTGGATTTATTGAAATTAATTTTATACCCCGCAAAGGTGCCGAACTTCTGTATTATTTGAGTGATGACTGGAATGGATGTGTCAGGTTTAGAAATCATAAGCAGCATATCATCTGCGAAAAGGCTGGTCTTAGTTTCAACGTTATCCACCCTGATACCATGATAGTCCGAGGCCGTGCGTAGGGCCACTGCCAGTGGTTCTATAGAAACCGCAAAAAGCAGTGGTGAGAGGGGACATCCCTGTCGTGTTCCCCGTTGAATCTTAAAGGCCGACGACAGGGAGCCATTACCCGCTATTTGTGTGTATGGAGAGGAATAGAGCGTTTGAAGTACTTCTATAAATGATTCGGGAAAACCAAACCGGGACAGGGACTCCCATAAATGATCCCAAGTGATCATATCGAACGCCTTCTCGGCGTCTAGGGATAGGATAAGGCTCGGATCTTGATCAGAATCTTTAGTCAAGAGACGTTCTACATGTTGGATCACAGTTAACACCTTGCGGATATTAACAACGGAATGCCGCCCTGTTATGAGACCTGTTTGGTCGGTGTGAATAATGGATGGTAAAATGAGTTTTAACCGCTCCGTAATGATTTTTGTAAGTAATTTGTAGTCAATGTTGAGGAGTGAGATCGGCCGATACGATCCCGGGATAGTGGGGTCCCTGCCCGGTTTGGGAAGAACCCTGACAATGGCTGCGTTGAAATAAAAGGGGATCTTAGATTCCAGGATGCTGTTAAAAAATTTTTGCAAAGAGGGGGCAATTTCTTCTATTAAAATTTTATAAAAATCCCCACTGAACCCATCTGGGCCGGGAGCCTTCAGAGGCTTCAGATGTTTGATTGCATCCTGCACCTCTTTCAGGGATATTGGGGAGATTATAGCCCTTGATTGTTTATCCGAAATTGAAGGTAATGACAACCCCTGCCAAAAAGAAGATTTGTTCCCCTCATCCAACGCCTCCTGACTGTACAATCCCTCATAAAAGCTCCTAAGAACGCGCATAATTTCAGCTGATTCATGCACCAGTTGCCCCAAACTATTTTTTAATGCTGCAATATATGTGGGTTTGTGGTTGCCCCTAGTGAGATTAGAGAGCAAGCATCCAGGACGGTTTCCCCACTGGAATATCTTAAAGTTTTTGTGAGCTAAAGATCTGTCTGCCATTCTGTTTATCACCGCTTCAAAGCGTGTCTTACAGTTTGTATATGTCTGGGAATGTAGAGGTGTTGGATTAGATACGTAATGCGTGTACGCTTGGGATAGGTCCAGTCTAGCTGATAAATATTCTGCATCAAGTTCCTTTTTATTTTTGGAGGCGAAGGAGATAATAGTACCTCTAATTACTGACTTGAAGGTCTGCCAGAGCAGCTGGGGCTCCTCTACATGTGCTTTATTATTTTCTAAGAATTCGTGCCATTGGGCCTGATCCAGCGCTACGAAAATTCGCAACGACGGGCGAATGCGAACGTACGCTCGTCGTATCAACCTACACGCCCCTCGCTGAAAGTACCAGAAGGGGACAGTTCCAATTGCGCCCATACTACTGCGTGATCAGAGATCACTATAGGCTCAATTTAGACTTTAGAGACAATAGGTAAAAGTTTGTCTGCTACCAATAAATAATCCAGTCTGGATAGCGTTTTGTGAGCTGCAGACTGACAGGAGTATTGCCGCTCAGTAGGATGTCTGACCCTACAGAGGTCAATGACCTTTAATTCTTTGGCAATTTGATTAATACCCAATTTAGGCTGCCTGGCAGACCCCCCAGCCAGATGTTGCCTGTCCAACAAGCGGGAAGCAGTCAGATTGAAATCGCCACCTATGAAAACAGCATCATCCGGGTAACTGTAAAGTAAATGCAACAGACGCAGAATAAAGGATTTGTTATAAATGTTAGGAGCATAGACATTGGCTAAAACTAAACGTTTCCCCTGTATTGAAATTTCCACGATTACATATCTTCCATTTTTATCCTGAATTTGTGTATGTACCTCATATGCCAGGCCCTTGCGGACAAGTATGGCCACTCCTCGTGCTTTAGTGGAATAAGGGGCTGTAGCCAAGACTTGGAAACCCTGAGTGTTTAACTTAATCGCTTCATTAACTAACAAGTGGGTTTCTTGAACCATAATGACATCGAGGTGGAGCCTCCTCAGATACAACAACATTCTTTTGCGTTTTATTGGGGAGTGGATACCGACATAAGGAGTCAGTTTAACGGTATATAATAGAGTGCAAGAGATACATTTGGTATGTGTTAGGCTCCGTAGCCAGGAACCACCAACTAGCCATTGAGAGCCCACCACGCGGTCAGCAAACAGCACAGGAATAGAAATAAAAAGTGAAACTTTAACGAGTGACCCCCACAACATTGGGTGTACCACAACAAACCAAACAAATAATTTATAAAAGAGAGAGAGAACCATCAAGCTCTCCGTCTAAGCCTCAGCTCTCTTCTGCAACTTCCGGGATGTGAAACGAGCGATAGTCAGCACACTGGCTGGCTTCCGCTCCTCGCCTCTTACTCCCCGCTATATGACAACATTGTTAACCAAACACAATGCATTCTGAGATACCATTCTGATCCTGCCACCCCCACCCCCCTCTAAAACAAACAGACAACAAACTGTGAACCGCTTATGACTTTTCCCATTTAGAAATAGCATGTAAACACACCACAATCTAATAAAAGAAAAGAAAATACAATGCTGATAAGCAGTGCTCACGATGTGTCAGCCTTGGGTAACAGGATGATCACCATCCAAATATTCTCTGGCAGCTGCTGCGTCCGCAAAGTCTTTGAACGATGTTCCGCTGAAGATCCTCAATCGCGCCGGGTATAGGAGAGCGAAGCGGCGATCTTGCTTAATAAGCGACTTGCATATGTCCGAGAACTCCCTTCTGGACCTTGATACCTCCGCGGAATAATCTTGGAAGATCCTTAGCTTGCTGTCCTCCCATGAGATTCCAGGGTGCTTCCTGCTTGCTGACCAAATTACGGACTTATGTAAGAAATTTAGACATTTGAAAATGACCGGGCGAGGGCGCTGGGGTAGGTCATCCCGCATAGGTCCCAGGCGATGTGCCCTCTGAATCACCATGTCTTTGCAGTGCTCTTTAATATCCAGCAGGGCAGGCAAAGATTGCAGAAGGAAGTCCGTAAGGTGCTGACCCTTTAAGGTTTCAGGTAAACCCACAATTCGCAGGTTATTCCTGCGTGACCTATTCTCTAGGTCATCTAACTTGGCCCAGAGTGTCTTGTTATCCCGATCGACCTGCTGTGCATGAGACTTAATAGCAGAGACATCCTCAAACATCTCCCCAGTTCTCTGCTCCAAGTCACTGACTCTTTGATTAATATGGTGCATTTGTTCCCCCAAGTTTTGTATGGCCTGTGAGAACTTGTCTGCCTGAGCCTGCAATAAAGGACCCATAGTGTCCCTTACCACATCTTCATACTTCACTGGATCACTGTTAATACTGGGAGAGGAAGGGTCATCCACAGCTGGGCTTCCCGGGGACCGAGGGTAGGTTTCAGCAGATGATGTGAATATGCCTGCTTCAGCCACTGCTTTAGATGCGGGCACCATCTTGGAAGACTGCCGCGCCATTTCAGCTTTCTGCCGTTGTTGACTGCCAGCCATTTTCGGGGCCAGGAACTTTTCCATTCACGGAGGAGAAGTACTGGGTAAACGGGGTATCTCTCTGACCCCTTGTAAAGCGGTTGTATGTGCGGGTGAGAGCCGTTTAGGGGAGCGAGGCACCGGAGCTCAGCGCGCCTGCATCCACTTACATGGAAGCCGGAACCGGAAGTTGTAGAGTTTGCTTTTTAATATTAAACAAAGTTACAAATAATGGGCCAGATCCAGAGCTACGTTTCCATTATATGTATGATGTAGCGTATTTACACTAGCGTATTTTCTACGCACTCCCCTCGCTCGTACGTACTTTGGCCATTTTACGCTTGCCAAACCCTACCTAGCCCTACACAGTGTAAGTACTGACATACGTAAAGGCCACATACGTACCTGCCTAAGCACGCCTATACTGTATGATTTAAATTCCTCCCCCCACCTCCGAAGCATAATTACGGGTGTCATATAGTTGGCACGCCCCTTCCTACGTAGTTATGCTGTTGATACTACCCTGGTACGTACGTTCAGAGTTAAGTGGCATAATATCTGCCGCGCACATGCACAGTACATACAAAACAGCGTTTTTACGTCAGCGGCTAGCGTAAATACGCTAGCGTCCTTAGTTCTGGATCTAAGCCAATGTGAGTAAAACCTTTTTAATATGTGTAATCTTCTTATCTTTCTATTGTAGGTTAACTTAATAAGAATTCAAATTAATGAAAAATGCTTTAACATTAAACCAGTTATGCACTGTTTACTTCATCCTTTACAGTTATTTTCAGAGTGAGAGAAATCCAGAATACAGCATCAAAAGTAAACGTCTTTACCATCTGCATAGGTAGTCCCTTGTTTTAGCACCTACTCTTGTGAAAGGCAAATGAAAAGCAGCAGGATATGACTTTTCAAATACCAATCATTCGCATAATGAGAAAGCCCCCACACACCTCATTATAAGACACTTTTTCCTGATTACGGGAACCCACTGGGATTTGGCAACAAGACCTAGGAGAGAATAATTTCAGTGATTGACACAGTTACCATTTAGACCTTTTCCTAATAAAGCGAAAAAACTTTGTGAAGCCAACTTGACAATTATTTAGGTTTTGTCATAGCTGTAAAATCAGGAGAAAAATTCACAATGCAGAATTATCTAAAAATAAACTGAACACATTGTTATATTTACACCAACAATGTTTAAAATCTTGAATATGTTGTATGCCAGGCCGCAGAGTGCATGTGATAGAGATTTAAAATGGCTATACCATATATGGCTGAGAAGTTGTTACTGACATTATCCACATATAAAAGTTATTAAAAAAATAATATAATATATTTGGAAAAGTATAAAACATATTTTAGATTTTAAGGTGAGATTTAATGATTTAGTACCAGATTCGGAAGGCGTGCGGGAGTCTGTAATAACGCGAGACAGAGGGGAGTGCACAACCCCTGTCACTCCCCTCTGTCTTGCGGGCTTACGCTACCATAAGTCTGCATTAAATCAGACGTGCGGATCAGCGGTCCGTATTACTATAGTAACCTTAGCGTAATATCTGGCGGGCGCTTGCGCCCTCCAGTGAAGGCAGGTCACTTACGCACAATGCGTGTGTAAGTGACCTGCGTTATTAAATGTGAATCCAGTCCTTAATTATGAGTCAATATAAGAGTGCATCTGTTTAAAATCTTACACTGTGCACTTTCCATGCAAAATGTAAAGTACCCGCCACCACCAATGTTATGTTAATTTACTTTAAGGTTTGTAGTAAATTATGGCTGTGGGCAGGGCTGACCCTAGGAGTGGGAGGGAAGACACAGGGTAAAACTTCCTTGGGGCAAACCCCTGCATTCATTAACTGGTACATGCGCAGTTTGATCGCCGCTCTGCGCAAGCTTGTGTGTTTTAGTTGTTTATGAGCTGCGCTCAGTGCTGAGTGCTGTCAAAAACTTTTTTAGCCGACATCCGTCAGTTTTAGTTTTAGAGCATGAAGATGCTGCCGGGGAGTAGTAGTGGCAGGGATCAGGCTAAGCCACTATCCATTAGTTCATCTACATCTACAGAGCCGTGGCATCATAGATGTATCTACAAAGGGTGCAGGGTGTTCAGTGCACGCAGGCAGTGCACACGGGCCCCTCAGAAGAGGGGGTTCTGTGACATTCATCCTGTACCCAAGTCTCTGCAGGGGGCAGGGGAAGGGGGGCCCATTTGGCATCTATTTCTTCCCTCCAAGATCTCCTGGTCGGAAAAATAGATGCTGAATAGATACTGAATAGTCTCCCCTTCCCCTGAAGTGGACTGTCCCGATTCACGAGACGCAAAATGGGGAGGGCTTAAATTACCTGTTAGGCCCCGCTCCTTTTGCGGTCTGCCAATCGGGACAGACCTGCCTAAGGGTAAGGGGGGAGGGAGGGGGCCCATGTACAAATCCTGCACAAGGGCCCCCTCACTTCTTAAAATGCCCCTGTGTGGCATGCTACTAATATAGGCCTGGATTCACAATCCCGGACGTATAGCACATACGTCTATTTACCGATCATAGCTACTACGCATGCGTAGTAACTATTTTACGTAATCCATGTATCGTTTTGTTACGTAGATTGCGTATATGCAGTAGTAGCTCTTATCGGTAAATTAAGGACGTATGTGCAATACATCTGGGATTGTGAATCCGGCCCATAGTGTGGGGCCCGGGACAGGCTCTGGCTGTAGGGTGTAAAAAAAATGTCTGAGACCACATATGCATGATTTTCCTTCTTCTTCCTCTTGATATGCTGGGTGACAGTTTCCTCTCTTAAAGAAGATGCCTTACATAATTCTTGAATGTGGTTCCCAAAAGGTATTGCTTCAAAACTTATTGTGTGTTATAGAAACCAGAGCAAACTACAGAAAATTGTAACATTTCCTCGTACATATATATATATATATATATATATAGAATAAAACCAGAATGGAAGCTGCTCAATCAATTTATTAAGTAAATGTTAAACAGGTGCATGAAAGGCAGGGGGTTAACCTGCTAGCCACAGAAACAAAGGGAAAAATTGCCCCAGCACACTGCCATAAACCAGTAACAAACTATACTGTTCTATCTGTAAAATAAAACACAGAAATGTTCGTTACGCATATTTGTACAAATA
>WWET01001052.1:87317-113379 GCA_011038615.1 Limnodynastes dumerilii
GAAAAATTACTTCACTGAAAGGGTGATAGATAAGTGGAATATTCTCCCATCTGAGGTGGTTGATGCCAGTACAGTAGAACAATTTAAACATGCTTGGGTTAAATATAAGGGTATCCTAAATATTACCCCCAATTGAGGGTAAATAGGGTCTAGGGTCAGTATAGTTTTCAATAAACAAATGGGCAGACTAGATGGGCCATGTGGCTCTTATCTGCCGTCACTTTCTATGTTTCTATGTTTCTATTCTATTTTCCATACATAAATTGAAAAATAACTTTAAACAACAAGAGAGAAAGCTGGTACTGTGCAAATTAGTGAGTTCATTCTGTTCATTCTCTGCTGTTGTTTGAAGTGTTCTGTGATTTATAATATGTATTGTTCTATGGTAGACTTATAAATGTTTTGGTTTACATATATGGCAAAAAGTCCATCTGATTCGCATTTAAGAATAATATTAACTGAATTCCTGAGGTACAGAGGTTTTTCATTTGTCTTTGTCCTTTTTTTATCACTGTAACACAAAACACAAAGGTTTTGTCTTATTTTTGTATTTTTGTACCACTAAAAGTTAAACATCTGTTTTCTCCAGGGCTTTGTGATAGATCATAAACAGTCTAAAAGCTCCCAAGTTCTAAAGTATTGGAAAATGCTTCCTATAAGACTCATAAACCAGTGATTTTTTTATGATTAAGAAAATGATATTTATAATTTGATGTATTCCTCCATTTATATTGCATACACAGAGTTAATGCCAAATATGACTGAACTATTTATTGTACTCAGCGCACCTGAAAGAGAAAACATATAGACTATGGTGGAAAACAGATCCCAGGGGCTAGATTTACTAAACTGTGGAAAAGGAAAAGTGGAGATGTTGCCCATAGCAACAAAACAGATTCTAGCAGACATTTTCTAGTATGTAACAGGAAAGTGAGAGCTACAATCTGATTGGTTGCTATGGGCAACATCTCCACTCCACTTTCCACAGTTTAGTATAACTAGCCCCAGACATTGAGTGACTTTATACAAGACTCAAAATTTCTATCAGTTTATATCTGTTGTGATAGAAACCACTTCTTAGATCTTTAATGCTATCATTATACTTTGCACCCGCTAACCATAAATGTGGTGAAAACATGACATGCCAGATCTATTACAATATTATTATGCATAACCGCTCCAGCCTTTTTTTTGTGATCTACACTTTATACACCTTGGGCCGGATCCTCAACTCCGGCCAACAGGGTACTTAAGCAAGTCATTTATGTAAGTCTCCTGTCAGGGAACAGCGTGCCAGATGTTCCCTGTGCATTAGTACTAACGTACGTAACAAAGGGGGTTAGGGTTAGGGTCAGGCTGCAGGGGAGGGAGGGTTAGGGTCAGGTTGCAGGCTAGGGATGGTTAGGGTCAGGCTGAAGGGGAGGGTGGGTTAAGGTCAGGCTGCAAGTTAGGGACAGTTAGGGTCAGGCTGCCAGGAAGGTGGGTAAGGGTTAGGGTAGTGAGAGGGGAGGGTTAGGGTAAGAATTAGGGGAATTAGTGGGGGGATTTTTTTTTTTACACTTTTCAGAGCACCGAAAGCTCGGTGCTCCATGGATCGATTGAAATGCCTTCTCCTCCTAAGCCAAAAAACACGCACCAATGAACATTGCCATAGACAATGGAATAAATCAGTATTTGGTTCAATTGTAACACAAATTAGGAGGCGATACTCCCATACTATAGCTTCTTTGTGAGCTATAGAAAAGAATAACACCCACAATCCCATCGATGGTGTGCAAGAACAAAGCGATTTGCTGTAAAGTAAGGGCATCAGTAATAGCCGGGGCCTGGTATTCACTAGAGCCTCTGATGGTGAGGTTAGTCTTGGCTGCAGGACACCAAGCAGGTCGCAGTCCCCGGCATTGGTCCCTGGAGGTATCTGGCAAGCTGCTATGAGGAACAGGAACCCACTCTCACCACTCACAAGCAATAAGATCGAGGACCAAGGCAAGTAAGGTGGATACCCAAGTAGCAGGATATATAACAAAACTGCCAGGGGGCTAACAGACTCCCTCTCAGACACTGCAGACCCAGGGTGCCACACGATGAAGGCAGGACTGGAAGACATAGGCACCTATTCTGATAGCTGACACACTGATACTTAGGGTCACAGTCACTCACTCTGGCAGATGACTCATACAGAATGGTGCTGGAGGCAGACAGAGTCCACCGATGAGACTCAGAAGCACAGCCAGGGATGGACTGGCCCACCGTGGAGCTGGGGGAATCCCCGGTGGTCCCAAGTGCCTGTAAGCCTACTTCTTTATGCAAGATGGTGGAGCCTTCTCATAGAAACCCGTGTCCCCCCCGCTGCAAAGAGCTGGCTGTGCAATGCACAGCCGCCTGCAGCTCTGTTCAAAAGACACCAGCGTGACCCAAGGTCACGGTGGCATCATAATTCTGCAGAGCGTGCCGCGGAGGAGACATCCTAGAGGCAAGATATCAAAGGTAAGGTAATGGATATAAGAAGGTAGTTGGGCAATGTGGATTTAATAAACATAAAGAGGCAGCAGTAAGGATGAATGGACACAAAGAGGGACAATATTGTTCGGTGGACACATAAGGAGAGGCATTAAGAGTGGCTGGACAGAGAAGGAAGGGGCAATAAGGCTGACTGGACAAAAATTAAGAGGTGGGTCAATTAAGCTGGCTGGACACAGAAGGAGGGGGCAGTAAGGCTGAATGGACAAAGAAGGAGGGGCAATAAGGCTGGCTGAACACAGAAGGTGGAAGCAATAAGGCTGGCTGAACATAGAAGGTGGAAGCAATAAGGCTGGCTGGACATGGAAGGTGGGGCAATTAGGCTGGCTAGACACAGAAGGAAGGGGCATTAAGGCTGGTTGGATACAAAGAGGGCCAATAAGACTGGTTGGACACAGAAGGAAGGGGCAATAAAGCTGACTAGACACAGAAGGTGGGGCAATAAGACTGGGTGGACAAACAGAAAAAGGGGCAAATAAGGCTGACTTAACACAAATAAAGAGGGTGGGAAATAAGGCTGGCTGGACACAGAAGGAGGGGGCAAAAAGACTGACTGGACACAGAAGGAAGGGGCAATAAGGCTGACTGGACAAAAATTAAGCGGGGGCAATAAACTTGGCTGGACATAGAAGGAGGGGGCAGTAGGACTTAATGGATATAGAAGGATGGGGCAAAAAGGTTGGCTGGACACAAAAGGAGGGGTAATAAGGCTGAATGGACACAGAAGGAGGGGGCAATAAGGCTGGCTGGACACAGAAGGAGGGGCAATACGGCTGATTGGACAAAGCCTGACTGGAAACACATAAAGAGGGGGGAAACAAGACTGGCTGCACACAAGGGGGAAATAAGTACAAAAGAAAAGGAAAACAACAACACATGGGGTATTAACCTGTTCCTTTAATACGTAATACTTTAATACATACAGACTATACACTTCCACTGTATGTGGAAGGTTGTGATGATTTACAAATTTATTAATATACAGAATAAATCTTAAAAAATGGTAACTTAACCATGCAAAATAAATTTATTATAAGTGTGCAAAACCATATTTTTGTAAATATGTATATATTGTATATGTATATACTCAATCAAGAGATTTTAATATTGACTGAAAAAATAAAAAATATGCAATTAGATATTAACAATAATATAACAATATGTTCATATTAAATATAAATATAAAAAAAGTGTGTAAAAATAAAAATTAAAAAAGGGGAAAAAAATGAAAAATATAAAATATAAAAAATAAATATTAAATAAACAAATAAAAAATTAAAAAACGAATGCATTATTGGTTACTGTGGAGTTATCGGAAAGGGAGAGGGAGGGGCTTAGAAAAGTGTGCTGAACTTTGAACTTATACGATGTAATATTGCACGTTATGTAACATTATAGAAAAAATCTAATACATCTACCTATTGGTTAGATCTATAGAGTTAATCTAATTATTGTCCAGCAATCTCCTGATTCTCACTTTACCCAATCTCCCCCCGATACCACCATCTAGGTAAATCTATATTCTTCCATTTTTCTACAATCAATATTTCAAAATGTACATTTTTGACGTTTATAAATTTACATTATTGTCTGGATTTATATAGGACAAAAATTACAGTATCAAATCTAGCTAGTCTATAGAGAAAAGATCTAATCATAATGGACACAGTGGTTATTAAATAATTACATATATTCAGACAGAGTGTTACAGAGGTTTTTACATTTTTCCCAATATTTTAATATTTCAATATTTAATATTAATATTCAACATTAAATATATAAAAAAATATATATAAAAAATACATATAAAGTGTTCCAAAATTATTTATATTTTATGATTTGGCTTTCTCAAGGAAACCAGAAGACAATCAATATGGTAACCACAGAGATTTATACGTTAGTAGTGATCAAGATTTACTCCAGATCAATTTAGGGATATAAAGATGGGGGTGAGGGAGCCTTCTTTATATTTTTTTCATATAGTACAGAAAAAAATACATGGCACACATGGTCCTAATTTGAAAAATAGGTTCAGGGAGCAGTAAATACGTCCTCTGAGACATTAATTTCTCCAAAGCACTCCCATGTTAGTTGTAAATCTGAACATGGAGATCATAACACTCTTACTAATCTGCATGAGACCCAATAATAAAGTATTGGAGATCTCTAATTGATGCCATTAAGTTCCAATGCCTCATTGAGGCCTTTTGGATTTATGGAATCAAGGAGAAATATCCAAAATGTCTCCTGTCTGCACAGGTTCCTATATCGGTCACCTCCTCGGTAGGTGGTCGAGATATGTTCCAATCCAAGTAATCGTGGGCCCTCTACTTTACCTTCATTGAATTCGCAGAAATGTCTTGAGACCTCATGTTTGTGGTTATGTCTCAAGACATTTCTGTGATGCTCCATAAACCATGTCTTGAAGGGCCTGATTGTGCGGCCCACATATACGATGGTTACTGCATCTGTAACAACCTTGCTGTCTGGGTTTTAGCCAGGATTCTGGTTTTACTACAGTAGAGTTCAAATTTGGTCTTTTATCTGTTATCTGTATCTATTATCATCATACAGATGGGGCCCAAAAATGTTTTAAATTACGATTCTTTTTGAAGATAATTTTAGGATTCTCTAGCAGAACAGATTTCAATACATTATCTTGCTGTGAAATTGAGTAATTATCTAATATGATAGTTTTGTAGATCTTAGTTTAGATCTTAGTAGAATGTTTATTAAATTTAGTTGCAAAGGTTAAACTGAAGTCCTCTTCTTTATTTGCATTTTGAGTTTGATTTTCCATGATGTCACTCTTCTTTTCACAATTGGTTTTATTGTCCCTACTTCTCTCTGTACTAATCATGTCAGCCCTATCCATAGTTTGAACCTCACTGAAGACTTTATCTAGAATGTGTTTGGGGTAACCTCTACCTCTAAGAATATCAAGTAATTTAGATGCTTGTTTCAAGAATGTTTGGTGTGAAGAGCAATTGCGCTTCAACCTAATTAGTTGACTCTTTGGAATATTTTTACGCCATTGATATAGATGAGAACTATCAAAATGAAGAATGGTTGGAGCATCAACTTGTTTCTTAAAGGTTGAGGTCTGAATGATCCTGAACACATATCGACAGATCTAAAAAATCAATAGTTTGATGTTCAATCCGAGATGTAAATCTCAGGTTAAACTCATTGGAATTTAAAAAGATCATCTATAAAACGGCCATAGAGGACCAGGTCCGTCCCAAACTCGTCAGTTCTCAAACTCGCTCATGTAGAGGTTAGCATAGCTTGGGGCGAAATGGTTCCCCATGGCCATTCCCATCACCTGTAAATAATAAACTCCATCAAAAATAAAATAATTATGAGTGAGAATAAACTTAATAGCTTGTGTGATGAATCGTCCCTGAGCTCCTTTCCTTTCACTTAATCTCTAATTAAGTGTGCAAACCAGTAAGTAGAAGGGACAGACCACCAGGTCTGTTTGATAAGGGGTGTCGGTGGGCAGCTCTGATTTTTTGTGTTTTTAGTAACAAGGGGGTAATAAGGCTGAATTGAAACAGAAGAAGGGGCATTAAAGCTGGCTAGACACAGAAGGTGGGGCAATAAGGCTGGTTAGACAAACAGAAAAAGGGGAAATAAGGCCGGCTGGACACAGAAGGAGGGGGCAATAATGCTGAATGGACAGAGAAGGAGGGGGTAATAAGACTGTTTGGACACACAAAAGGAAGGGGCAATAAGACTGGTTGGATACACAGAAGGAGGGATAATAAGGTTGACTGAAAAGAATAAATAAGGGGCAAAAAGACTGGCTGGACACAGAAGGAGGGGACAGTAAGGCTGACTGGACACAATGAAAAAAAGGCATTAAAGCTTAATAGTCACACAGAAAGAAAGGGCAATAAGTCTGACTGGACAAGCACAAGGAAGGGGCAATAAGGCTAATTGAACACACAAAAGGAAAGGGCAGAAAGGCTGGCAGGTTCGACACACACAAGGAATAGGCAGAAATGCTTTCTAAACACACAAGGAAGGGGCAATAAGGATTATTGAACACACAAAAGGAAGGAGCAGAAAGGCTGGCTAATCTGGCACACACAAGGAAAGGGCAGAAAAGCTTTCTGGACACACATAAGGAAGGGGCAATAAGGCTTATTGAACATAGAAGGAAGGGGCAGAGAGGCAGACTGGTCCTACACACACAAGGAAGAGGCAGAAAGGCTGACTGTGGAGGCACTCACACACAAATAGAGCAGAGAATGGATGGCCCTAGAGACACACACAGAGAGGGAGATTGGATGGCTGTAGAGACACACAAGAGCGTAGGAAAGGATGACTGTAGAGACACACACACACAAGGAGGGAAGATTAGATTACTGTAGTGACACACACATGGAGGAGGATATTGGATGGCTGTAGAGAAACACACAGAAGGAGGATGTAGAAAGGCTGGCTGGAGATATATTTAATATGTGTAGATATCTATACTTTATTAGTTAATGCCTCATATAGTTTTACTTTAGGGGGGAAATAAGGCCGGCTGGACACAGAAGGAGGGGGCAATAATGCTGAATGGACACAGAAGGAGGGGGTAATAAGACTGTTTGGACACACAAAAGGAAGGGGCGATAAGACTGGTTGGATACACAGAATTAGGGGGTAATAAGGCTGACTGAAAATAATAAATAAGGGGGACAAAAAGACTGGCTGGACACAGAAGGAGGGAGCAGTAAGGCTGACTGGACACAATGAAAAAAGGGTACTAAAGCTTAATAGTCACACTGGACAAACTGGACTGGACAAACACAAGGAAGGGGCAATAAGGCTTATTGAACACACACAAGGAATGGGCAGAAAGGCTTTCTGAACAGACACAAGGAAGGGGCAATAAAGCTTATTGAACACACAAATGGAAGGAGCAGAAAGGCTGGCTGATCTGACACACACAAGGAAGGGGCAGAAAAGCTTTCTGGACTCACACAAGGAAGGGGCAATAAGGCTTATTGAACACAAAAGGAAGGGGCAGAGAGGCAGACTGGTCCTACACACACAAGGAAGAGGCAGAAAGGCTGACTGTGGAGGCACTCACACACAAATAGAGCAGAGAATGGATGGCCCTAGAGACACACACAGAGAGGGAGATTGGATGGCTGTAGAGACACACAAGAGCGTAGGAAAGGATGACTGTAGAGACACACACACACAAGGAGGGAAGATTAGATTACTGTAGTGACACACACATGGAGGAGGATATTGGATGGCTGTAGAGAAACACACAGAAGGAGGATGTAGAAAGGCTGGCTGGAGATATATTTAATATGTGTAGATATCTATACTTTATTAGTTAATGCCTCATATAGTTTTACTTTAATAAATTTGCTTTTATTGAATGTAGCCCAGTAAAATGTTTTTTTTTTTCTATTCAATATATCACATGAGTACATTGAAATTATTACTTTTACATTATTAGGTTTTTCCTGTTGATTTGAAGAAAGTTGCTATTTTGATAGACAAATATGAATAGAAATAGTCTAGTGTTGCTTTACTTAACAAACAACATTTATATGCAGACCACACTGCTAATGACAAAATAAAACTATTATTGTATGGCAGTCACTAAAATGCTGTGTGTATTGTATGGTGATAACTAGGATGTAATGTGTATTATATGGTGATAACTAGGATGCAATGTGTATTGTATGGTGGGGGCAGTGTGTATGGTATGGCAATAGCTAGGATATATTGTATGGCGGTAACTAGGATGAGGTTGCTATTGTCTTAAGTGATCCTTTTTGTATGGTGATCAGTAATATGTTCTCTGCCTTGTATATGTGTCAGTAGGATACTCACTGTAATTATATGGGTCGCTGTAACTGAAAATTAATAGTATAACCAGGGTTGCCGACTTTTTAGAGCTTCCCTCCAGGAGAACCCAGATGGAAGTCATAGATTTCTGCAAGGGGCAGAGCTTAATAACGTGCTTTATGCCAGTCGCGTCAGCCCCGTCCCATGTCAATCACTCCTGTATTTTCTAGCGTTTCAGGGGATGGACGGGGGTTGATGACATCATCAAGCCCTGCACAGCCCTAGTAACGCTAGGGATTACAGAAGTAATTTATGGCTGGGGGGGCTTGCGGGAGATTTGCCGGCTCTCCCGGTATAATGAGAGAACTGCCCAAATTTCGGGAGTCTCACGGATATTCTGGGAGAGTCGGCAACCCTGAGTATAACATGCTTTTCACACTGAGCTGTTGAAACCGTCTGTGGGTGTAACAGATGATACACAGTTTATATTCAAGTTTCATTGATACAAGCTTCCTCCGGCCATTACTTTTTGACCACTCCCATTGACTATGTGGTGGGCTCCCATCAAAGTATTCCCTGGTGGGCTTTTTATGCCCCAGTCCAACCCTGAGCACAGCCACTCACTCAGAAGCAAACAGGGAGATTTGACGGTGCACGCCAGAGCGAGACACCGTCAGT
Organism: Limnodynastes dumerilii; assembly: GCA_011038615.1. Classification (NCBI taxonomy): domain Eukaryota; kingdom Metazoa; phylum Chordata; class Amphibia; order Anura; family Limnodynastidae; genus Limnodynastes; species Limnodynastes dumerilii. The sequence goes on from WWET01001052.1 coordinate 96,318, forward strand.
ACAACAACAGACAGGAAATGGAAATGAACACCACAAAGACCGAGAGAAATGGCAGGAAGGTAGACAGAATACCGGAGGGAGGAAGGAAAGACAACACAATGGAGGAATGAAAAGGCACGAGGCACATGATCCAAAACAACAGTCTAGACACAGGAAACCAGATGCTGTCACTATAGGCGTGGAACACACACTGGCAGGGCATGTCTGGCCAGAAAGACATGTAAGGGTTAATGTATTATACCTTGCTTCCTAATCATCTGGAAGGAGTGTGTAGATTCAGAAGCTGATTAGGACAGGTGTCTGTTAAATATCCTACAGTGTGAGACTTGCATTGCTGGTAATAGCATCTGGTTTCCTATGTTCTGCCTGCTCTGGTATTTGTGCTCTATCTAGCATTGCTAGTTCTGACTGTTGTGTAGCTCTTTCCTTGTACCCCGCCTTACCTATTCCTGGTCTCTCCTTGTGTGAGTGTTTCCCAGCTGACTTTCAGTGTTCCACGTGCTGGTTGCTATCTGTTTAGTGTGTTAGAGCTCTGTCATCTGCTCACACATCTCTGAGTATATCATCTGCTAATATCTGTTTAGTGTGTTTGAGCTCTGTTATCTGCTCACACATCTCTGAGTATAGAATCTACACATATCTGTTTAGTGTGTTAGAGCTCTGTCATCTGCTCACACATCTCTGAGTATTGCATCTGCTCATATCTGTTTAGTGTGTTAGAGCTCTGTCATCTGCTCACACATCTCTGAGTATTCTATTTGCTTATATATGTTTAGTGTGTTAAGCTCTGACATCTGTTCACACCACTTCTATTCTCCCTTGACCTGCAGGGGACTGGTCTCAGTCTCTCCTGTACTTTAGTTTTTTCTGAGTCTCTAGTTCTTGTCTATTTATTGTTTACCAGGGATGCTTTCCTTGTTCATGCATATACACTCTGGAGTCACATGTCTGATCTGCTCCTGTGTGGTTCTGACTTACCTGCTCTCTGTATATTTTGCTATACCTGTAGTAATTCATTTTATTCACTCTCTGGACATAGTACTGCGGTATTGGTTACCACCTACCGGGGACCGCAACTTGCTGGATGTCCTGCAGATCAGATTATCTCCACCATCAGGGGCTCTAGCGAAGACCAGGCCCCAGTTATACTCCCCGCCCCAGGAAGCGGTACTCCATTACCGTAACACCTGCCACCATTCAGAGACTGCAGCCAGACACACCCCCAGCAAGCAAATGCAGAACAGATGAGAACCGAGCACAGCAGCCAGGGAATACATAATTCCAGGCTGCCAGAATCCTTATGACAGCGTGTAACAACTTGCACTCCAACCAAGACATAATGGGGTCATTCAAGAGTATAACATGGAAGGAGTATGATGAGGGCTTTAGGAAGAAGCAGGAGGGACAAGGATGCAATGAATTTGGGATTGACTTGGAGGTCTGGTCAGTTAGCGCAGCCAGGTCCATTAGCGATTTAGCCCCAGTCCTTTTCGTAAGCCCCCAGGTCAGGAAAAGGGCTCTGTTTAATTCCCCAGCAAAGGCAAATACTTTGTGTTCAACAATATCCACTGCACACGGGGGGTCAGCCTGCAAGTTTAGGCATAGTTGTTTAAAATGCGAGGTGAGACACCCCTCAAAGTAGTGCAATGCCCAGGTATCCGGAGGTGATCATTTACAGCAGGGAAACAGGAGTGGTAAGCAAAGCCAGGTCCCCTGTTAATGTTTTGGCAATGTCACTGTGTCTTGACATCTACCACTCAAGTTTAGGTTAGGGTTTAACTTAGTTTTAAGTTACCCATTACAGGACAGGTTATTTCTGTTTCCCACATTAATCTTAAAACTGCTAGGCAGTTTACGGTGATTTTAGAGCAAAAGGTTTTGGAAGAGGTTAGTCAAGGGCGGATTGTGTGCCCTTTTCCATTCCCTCATTTGAGCAGTAGGTGTAGTACCAAAGAAGGTTCCAGGTAAATTTTGCCGTTTGGCAAATGTGCGATTGATCCAGCGCAGTGCACATTGTTCTCTCAGTCCTTCAAGGAGGTGCTGGTGATGGTGTGCACATGTGGCAGAGGGGCCAAAGCTGGATATTGAATCCACTTTTTGCTTGTTGCCCCTGCACCCAGAGTCCTTCCAATTCACGGGTTTTAAAATGCATCAGGATTTTTCTTTGATTGTTGTTTGCCCATCTGTAATTTTTTGGGAAAGTTTAGCCCATTTTTACACTGGTGCATACAGATTGGGTGTAAACACCAATTCTTTGCCCATTACCTTGATGTTTTCCTGTTCATCGGTCCAGCTGCATCGGGAGAGTGTGCTAGGGACTACAAAATTGGATCATTTTGTTCTGGTGCGAGAATTTGGGGGTTAGCCATGCCATCAACTTGCAGTCAAACCCTGGCTATTAGTTTGTTGCATTACCTTGTTCTGCATTGTTTGCAAATTAATATGAAATTAATATGATAATACAATTGCAGACGCATTGTTGCTGGTTATTCTTTTCAGACCGAGGGTGCCACAACAGACAGGTGTGAATGTCGGTCATCCCCCAGGTGTGTCAGCAGCACACGCAGTTGTTTTTAAACTTTCCTGGTTCGGGTTCCAGGGCTTGCAATGGGAGCTTTTCTCTCATTTGTTGTTGCTTGTGCTTTTGGTTTTTGATCCCCATGAAGTTGTGATCATTCACCTAGGGGGCAATGATATGATGATGAAGGGAACAACAGAGAGTACAACATCATAAAATACATCTCTTTAACAGAGAAAAGGCCAGACAATCATTATAATCAGCTAGCAGTCCTGGACAAGTCAGGACTGCCTTCCATACAGTTCATGAATGTCTTTTCTCTCACTTTTTTTAAAATCAATACAATAATAATCAGATTTCCGTTACAAACAAACAACCTATAAACTAAATAAACTAACTTATTCCAGGGTCCCAAGTATCCACCCCCACCCCCAGCACAACATAGCCCATGGCGACATTTGCTCTCCAATGCTACCCCCCTACCACCCCATTGGTTGGTACTACATTAGCCTTTAAAAGAGAATTGAAAAGAAAAGGATTTGATTAATATAGAAGTTTGAACCCCAACATAGAAGGTTAATGTCATCCCCTTTGTCCGCCCATCCAATAAATATCAACACTGTCAAATACACCAAATACCCCTCATTGATTAGCTGAAATATTCCTAAATAGAAACCTTGGGTCGTTTTGAGGTGGCAGGCATTGGTACTTGAGGGTACCTTCACTGTGGTGGGAGCAGTGGGGGGTTAGCAAGTTATTGGCGCTAATGGGGAACATTAAGTCTCAAACGTTATTTTAGTACTCAACCCAGGATAGTTGTGAGGACACCATTCTCTAGCGGTTTGGTCTGTAGTTATGCCACCTTCCAGGTGCTGGGGTGAGCTATATGATTGGGTTGCTGCAGGGTATGACCGCTTTGCTGTAGGCGTCAGTGTGTTATCTGTTATGCTAAGTATAGTTAAATGTTAAGTTAGGCGCTGAACCCCCATCTGCTATATGGGCCACCTTTTACTGCTGGATGACCTAGCTTTAGGCATCAATCACAATCCGACCCAATTAATTAATAAAACCATGTTCTCATTTGAAACGCAGCTATGGTCTCCATGGGGTAGATCCAGAACTACGTGTGCCGTATGTTTATTCGTGGAGCGTATTTCGTGCACGTAAGTTCGCTACACTCCCCTCGGCACACCCCTTGCACGGACGTATTTTGTCAAGATATGCTTCCCAAACCCTACCTTAACTTTTTCACACGTAACAGCGTACATACGCACAAGTACGTATGGGCTGAACAAATTTACGCAGCTAAGCACGCCCATAGACTACGTGAACATACGCCGCTTAGCACGCCCATACTGCACACTTTACATACAAACCTCCACCTACTTCATGTAATTGGAACGTATTGTTGACTCACGTAAAATTGGCACGCCCACACGTAAGTATTTACGTGACAAATACGTGAATGGCCCATACGTTCACAATTGCGCTACGTGAATGTGCGTATTTTCTATGGTGCGCATGCGCAGTGCATTCTAAACAGCGATTTTACATCTCCGCCACGCGTAAAATCGCTTCGAAGCGTAGTTCTGGATCAGGCCCCATGTGTTTATTTCAGTAAAGTGTGTCTGGCTGTCTGGTGTGAGAGTGGGGCCTGCGCTGTTTGTCATTTAAATATATTGGCGGTAATCCAGAGTTGTGCTTACACCTTTTCTTTAGTGGTAAGCGTAGTGAGAGTAAACACAAAACAGCACACACTAAGAGGCTGATGAACCTGTATGTGATCTGTGCTAATGGCCCGTATTTAGACCACCAGACATATTGCATATACGTCCGGTGTTTACCGAAATTTGATACTGCGCATGCGTAGTAAGTTTTTTACATAATCTTAAATGTAGTCTTAAAGACCGCATATACGCAATCTACGTAACAAAAATCTAGATTTTCTATTCTATTCTATTTTTGTCTTAGGGGTGCCTTGAAAAAATATGGAGACCCTAAGGGTGCCTTGAACTGAGAAAGTTTGGGAACTACTGCTCTAGTGTATGGCCAGCTTAAGTGCTTGGCAGAGCAGAGCATTATCTCCAGAACACAGATAAGGTAACTCATTCAGGATAACAAACCAGATGAACTCCATACACTTGGCCAAAGAAGCACCACAGTAGCACCTCTGGTGACTATTGGTACTGCTGCAGCAATCCTGCTGGGTTGCCCCTCGGTTTGAAAGCAGACCTGCAGAAAGATAAACCAGTGCCAGAAGTACAGGAGGCAATGGAAACGCTGAGCTCTGGGCGCTAGCCTGGAGGGGGGCACTTTCATTGTCCTCCACTGCAGTGACCTGTCCGGGATTTAACTTCTGAAGGCTCCGGTAATTGGCCCAAGCCAGTAATATACCTATTACTGGCTCTGGGCTCCATTAAAAGGATCAACCTTACCTCTTTATGACCACCCCCTTGCCCCTGGGTGTCTGGGAAGAATTTATAACACTGGAACAGACAGAACTGTGACAGTCATAACACAAGCCAGTAAACCTTACAACCATTATATTACTAATTAAAGAATAAACATGTTTTAAAACACACTGTATACACTACGCTATACATTTTTTAATGAAAAAACAACAGAGCACATTTTGCTCAGCCATTTTTTGTATATAATTTAATTTTCAAGAGGGAGGGAGAGAAAGGCATAGGAACCAAATAGTGCAAACATTCATTCCTCACTCCTTAGAAACCTTGTCCTACCTAACCAATTCCCACCCCTTTTTCCCCCTAAGCACTAGAAAAAGGCAACACCCTGTCATGCTAGAGAAATGGTAAGGCCCCTGTCTGTTTTTTTTATCCTCACTTGGAGCTTGGACCTTTGTTTTCCTCATTTGCCTTTTTTTTTTCTTTACTTTTATACATATCTCAGATAGGCCCAAAATTTAGAATTCACTCTTGAATAATGATATTAGACTGGTTCAGTTCGTTTTAAGTTTTAATTATATTATGCAGTGCTTTTAATTAGCAAAGTTCACCAACACAGTTATCAGCAAACAATAATTTAAAACAAAATAACTAATTACCAGATGTTTGTAAACTGAAGCATTTGTTTATCTCTGTATGTGCATTTAATTATAAATTAAGACAAAATGTGTGAACATAGTTTGAAGAAGACTTTGCGAATTAAATAATTGATGTGGTTTACTTGTTCTTAGACAAAGTGACTTACTGACTTTAATGAATAACACTGAATAAAATGTGTGTTAACATATTTATTTTCCAAAATATCCCAAGGGTATAAGATGTGTTTTTAACAGGTGCACTCAATGGGCAAAGACTATTACAGTTTTAGTCTGTAATATTTAATAACAATAACACACTCAAAATTAAAAAAGTAAAACTTAAAAAGTGAACAAAACAAAATAGATAATATAATAATCATGCTCTTCTTAAAACAGGTGTTCTGAACCATGTCCTAAAGTATCTTGCGTCCCTATCCACATGAAGCTGAATATGGACAAAATAGAAATCATTGTTTTTCCTCCCCCTAGGATTCTACCCCACTTCCATCACTATAACCATTGTTGATACCTCCTACTCCACTCAAGTTTGCTGCTTAGGTGTCATCTTTGTCCCTCACTTTTCTTTATACCTCACATCCATGCCCTTTTTTTGTTTTTTTTTTACTGTTCTACACAGACAATAATCTCTTAATTTTCTATGATGTTCCTCAGTTTGTAACTGCATTGGGTTAGTTTTTCCAAAATACATTTTTATTATTTTACAGAGAACAAAAGGGTTTTTTTGTATTTGTCATTTGACTACAATTTAGACTTGGCTTCATTTGTGTTTCTTGCTTTTAGCTCTCATAGTAAAAGTTGTGTTTTCCATTTGTATATTTTATTACATTATTTTTGTGTATTGTGTCAATGTAGCTTAAATGCCTCTTTTGACACCATTGCAGATAGGAATGTCAGATGATGATGTCAGATGCCATTACCGTCTGCCACCACATCTTATTCTGGAAACTCTGGAAATTGTGCAGAGGGATCTTGATGTGAACATTACATCCCGTACATCAATACTAGCATGTATCGATGTACGTTTCTGTTGTGGGTCCACCAATTTATCCGAATGCCATTGGATGAGGAAGTCCTTGTGCCAGTTAAACAGCAATTTGCAATCTTAATCTACCCTTCCCTTAACCTCTTCACATGTCCCTTCTAACCCCAGCCCAGATTTACTTCTCCCTCATCATGTTAGGGGCTAACCCAGTTAGTGTCTCCACTTCTCCTTCCCCATCCCAGTCCACTTCACTTGTCCCTACCCCATCCCATAGTCAGCTGTGCATTATGTGCAACTGGTCACCCCCAGATAATCCCCCCTATAGCTCATCTTATCAATCAACCACCCTGCCCAAAGCCCCTTTTTAAATCAAATACTCAAATACCAGTGGAGGAGTTGACAGAAGATGAAAATGCCCAGGGAGGACCACAAATTTCTGATCATTCTGCGTTTTTTGTTGTATTTTAAATAAAAAATAACTTTTCTTTAAAAATGATCAAAAATATGTTTAATTGAGTTAAAATGTTGTGACAAATTTAAGCAAAAGAGGTGTATGTTTAATAAAGAGTTAAAATGTTGTGACAAATTTAAGCAAAAGAGGTGTATGTTTAATAAATGAATGCATTCGTTTATGCTTTTGTCTCCTTTTCTATTAGGCCTTTCGCAACTATGCCAGTGCTCACTTTTCCCGGAATGCAGGGCTTTATTAACAGCAATAACTGTTTTAATCCGGGCTGCAAACAGCTTTCTTGCTGTTATGATGTCTAATTAGAATGGAATAAAAAATATGATAATAAAAAATTTATTTATGGACAACACACATAACATTTTACTATAAAATTAACATTAACATATATGACAATATATATATTGCAAAAGTTATTAAAACATTTTTTTAAAACATAAAAAAAAAAAATTTACTTGCATGCACTTTAAAACATACCATACTGCAGGGGTTAATGTGAACAAAGAAAACCCCAGTCATTACTCCAATGCTAGTTTATGCCTTTATATGATGAGCTCAAAGAAATTAACATGATAGACGTTTAATTGAAGCAATTAATACATTTACTTTCGTATGTGTGAATCATGTTTAAGTTTACATTCATAGTTTTACACATGAATCATTGCAAGATTCCTAAATAAACACATGGCTATTTGGGAACTTACATATCCGTTTCATAATTAATGGTTGGGGCTAGGTTGCTTTGCTTTTATCTCTGAATCGTTCTTACTTACTTTTGCGTGCGTATATTTTGGAATGCTTATAAATTCTTTCTTAAGTGTGAATCAGGTCCGTGGCACTGATTATATTGCTTGTGATTGTGAGGAGACCTTAAAACAGGCTCAGTACTCTTCCGCTCTGTTGGACGTGACGATGATAGAAAAGTTCATCGTTGCGTCGTTGGATCTCAGAAAGCAATGCTGCAGCGGAGGAACACAGCTAAGGTAAGTTAAGGGATTAAAATAAAAGGGGAGGTTGGAGAGAAATGATTGGAGCACTGGAGAGCTGGAGACTTGGGACCTGATTCAGAGACTGAAAATAAGTGAGGAAAGTTACTCCTGGGCCAAACCATGTTGATTTCAGGGGGAGTCAAGTTAATTGTATTCTTTACATGCAGGGATATATCTTTGAATTGCTTACTGTACACAGATACAGACCACTTTTTACATTGCTATTTAGACTTGGGCTGGGAAAACACTACCTCACGGCTCTAATACTGTTAGCGACAGATTAAATTTTACTTCCCTGCAACATGGTTTTGCCCAGGAGTAACTTTCCTCTCTTATTTTCAGTCTCTGAATCTGGTCCATGATGGGAATACTGGGGGAGGGAGCTGGAGATATGATGGGAATACTGGGGGGTGCAGGAGACATGATGGGAATATGTGAGGGAGCTGGAGACATGATAAGAATACTGGGGGAGCTAGAGATATGATGGGGTTACTATGGAGAGCAGGAGACATGATGGGAATACTGAGGGGATCTAGAGACATGATGGGGTTACTGAGAGGAACTGGAGACATGATGGGGTTACTGAGAGGAACTGGAGACATGATGGGGTTACTGAGAGGAACTGGAGACATGATGGGGTTACTGAGAGGAACTGGAGACATGATGGGGTTACTGAGAGGAACTGGAGACATGATGGGGTTACTGAGAGGAACTGGAGACATGATGGGGTTACTGAGAGGAACTGGAGACATGATGGGGTTACTGAGAGGAGTTGTAGACATGATAGGGTTACTGAGAGAAGCTGGAGACATGATGAAGTTACTGAGGAGAGCTGGAGACATGATGGGGTTACTGAGAGGAGCTGGAGATATGATGGTGTTAATAAAAGGAGCTGGAGACATGATGGGGTTATTGAGAGGAACTGGAGACATGATAGGGTTACTGAGGGGAGCTGGAGACATGATGGGATTACTGAGGGGAGCTGGAGATATGCTGGGAATACTGAGGAAAGGTAGAGACATGTTGTGAATACTGAGGGGAGCTGGAAAATATGATGGGGTTACTAGGGGGCTGGAGATATATGATGGGGGGGCCTGGAAAGACGTGACGGGGATACGGGGGGTGGGGACTGGAGACACATGATGGGGATAATTGGGGGGCTGGAGACATATGATGGGGATACTGGAGGGCTGGAGGCACATGATGGGGATACTGGGGGGGCTTGAGGGACATAATGGGAGTACTGGGGGGCTTAAGACACACATGGGGGAAAATATTGGAAGACTGGATACATACAAGGGGAAGAGATTGGATGGATATATATACTGTGTACACACAAACTGGATAACAGTAAGCGCTCACTGGATGAAAATAATATTGTGACCTTTGAGGTGGTCAAAATTGACTAGAAAATATTGTTATTGAGGTTAATAATAATGTAGGAACAAGACAAATTATGTGATTTTAGCATTTTGTAGTAAATTTTGCAAAAAAAAAAAAAAATACAGATCCAAAACTAAAACTAAAACACATGAGGGCGGTTTTGGCAAAACCAGAATCAAAACCCAAAGTTCATACAGATCCAAAGCCAAAACCAAAACATGGGAGTCAGCTAACATCCCTAATCACAAGCATGTCCCTTCTGCTTCTATCCTCTAAACTGTCTTAAATACCTCACTGGTAAGCATGGAACCCTTGGTAAGATTAACTGGGAATACCCTCTTTCAACCTACTCTGACAACATCATTAAAAATAAAACTATTATAAAAAAAAAAAGTAAAAATCTAGGTAGTGATAAAGGGCCGGATTCACAGCCCCGGACGTATTGCACATATGTCCTAAATTTACTGATAATAACTACTATGCATTCGTAGTAACTATTTTACGTAATCTATGTATCATAGTAACTATGTTATGTAATCTACGTAATGAAACGATACGTAGATTATGTAAAATAGTTACTACGCATGTGTAGTAGCTATTATCGGTAAATTAAGGACGTATGTGCAATACGTCAAGGGCTGAATCCGGCCCAAAAAGTATAGTAATACCACACTTATTAAAGGTAATTGTTTTCACCAGAGATGAGCAGGCTCAGTTCTCAGAGAACAAAGCCCACCCGAACTTGGGGATCCGAGGCGGGATCCTCATGCGGGCCTTGGGTGACGTCATGGAGGACGAACTTCCAAATTCCATGTCAGATCTTGCGGGTTTTGGAAGCCCACACCTCCCAATTGTCCAAAAAAAAAAGACCCTCAATGAAACTGATTGTTTGTAGGACAATATTGTGCATGCCTGATTGTTGCAAAACACACAAAATCGTTTGATCACATTTATTAAACCTTTTCATTTTACTGATTAAAAGATTAGGTAATGAAAACTCAACCTAAAATTGTGTGTTGTGTGTATATAGATGACTGGCTATTCACATTTTCAGACTACTGTAATTTCGTGTTGCAATATCTTCATTAAAGGGCTACAGTGCACAGGCATCAGAATTTTAACAGTCATATTCATATTAATAGAGAGCACAGGATTGTGAAACTCAACAACTTCTCTCTACTTGTTCTCTAATAGAACTGTCATCTCAGGTGATTCCAAGCAAGGTCCTTCTACAGCAATGGCAATATTTTCAGTTGGCACACTTGTAAATGTTGATGGAGACATAAAAAACAATGTCTCAATGGGAATTTCATTGCATTGAACAATGGTACTGCCTCTGATGCAGCTTTCCTATATTGTGGGGGGCATTTTTGTTTGTTTGTTTTTTACTAAATAGACTTTATAATATTGATGAAAAACCTACAACTTGTTTGTCCATGATTTGTGAATATACAATATATCGTTTTGGTCAGCTTTTTAAAATTTGTTTACTACAGTAATAATGGTTAACAATAAAAAAATATTTTCTAAGAAAATAAATATTGTTTGACAAGATTACCTGTCATTCATCAATATTTGCTGCTTCATGAATCAGTAGCTCTATTGATTGGATACAAGAAAAGCATATATCATTTTCGGATAGCTATATGCCAGTACTAAGTCACAGTACATCAAGCTGACACTCAAGGCTGAGATTGTTTTTGTCACTAATATCTTTATTTGGTGTGTGATTTATTTTCCAAAGTTTTCATTAGAATTGTAAATGTTCAATATTGCGTTTCAATATGTAAAGCTTAAGGAACAGCGCAGTTTATTTGCTTGTTATAATTAATATTAATAATTAACAATATTCATTATAATTATTTATTTAGGTGTCACCTTATTAAATTGCTTTGCGGTGGGTTGTAATTGTATCACAGCAACAAAGATCAATAACCCTTCTTATTAAATTTTGCATTTTAATTAATTTAAAGAGTGACATTCCTTTTGCTATACATAATTATCATAGTTTAAATTGTGGTGGTCTGCCAGCAATGATGGCCATCCTTACTTACCCTGGCTGAAAGTTGGCCAAGTGCCATTTTGTCTCACAACATAGAGATGGATGTTCAGTGCTATATTCTTGAATGTTGGGCAAACTTCAGTATATGGCACAACTATAGGATGGACAATTCAAAGATATATCCCTGCATACAAAGAATACAATTAACTTAACTCCCACTGCAATCAACATGGTTTATCCCAGGAGTAACTTATTTCAAGCACTTACTTAAGTCTGGATCCAGCTCAAGGTGACAAATGGATAGAGTATAAGGGCTGAAAATGCTCTTACTGTAAAGTGAACAGATCCATACTGGAAATGTATGTATTTGCTTTTTTGAGTAAGTCTGGATCCAGACCAGAATGTCTAATGCTTGAGAATAAACAATTGCTGTGTGATGATATTGCTATCACTAATGAGAAGCGTACCATCATTATACCAATAAGAAAGATGACCAATTTCACCATAAATCCCGTTAGTCGGTTTTTAAACTTCCAAACTACTCTACAGCCCTCTACAGCAAACTGCATCTTTTCAAGCCCTGCCCCCATCCCAATCAAAACTAAAAGAGGATAATTAATAGTCGAGGGGTGTGGCTTAATGACATAATTTGCATTAATTGCCATTAAGCCCTGCCCCCTGCATGCATCTATAGCTTTTAAAAGTCAGCAACCCTGATTGAAACAAATCTAGAAGACAAAACAGTGAGCACCTGGAGGTTGCAGTACTGCAATGGCACTTCCCATGCATGTCTACTACTGCACACTTCAATTATTTCTATGAAAATGTAATGCACTAAAACCTCGGTACTAAGTTATTCTTTACTAAGGAATAATATTAAACTACTAAAAGTGTACTGGTGATTGACCTGGCATGAAAATAAGGCCGACAACAATTTTGGTGAATAAATATTTTTTACTTTGCAAATATTGATATCTTCTTTGCACTTTCTTTTCAGTGTATATAATAAGTACAATTTGATTTATTCACATTCATAGAAATTATTAATTTTGTGTTCACAGAGCATACTTTTAACAACTTCTAACCCAAATCCCATCAATCATGTTACACCTTACAATAAGTAATAAATAACTATAGTATAAGGACTGAACTCTTGACTCCGGAAAATATTATTGAATTCAATAATAAAGGTAACATTTCTCTCACCTCAGGGTTATCAATTATGTCCTAGATTCCTAAAAGATTAAAACATTGAAAATTCTACAATAGTTAGACTTCACTTTACATAAAAGTTTTGGTATACCTATTACCTTCCCTATCCAATTTGTCTTCTTAAAATAATTCTTATATAATAACTTTTCACAAAGTAATGTCTTGAAGCAAAGTAATCAGAAAATAATTTTTCCCTTTACAATATCAAGTTCATTATATCAAACGTAATGTCTGATTCTTTAAAGTCCATGTTGCGTTCACACGTCTCGAATGCACAACCAACACCTAAACATTTTTCAATTATCTCCAGAATTGATGACCCTTTATTCCAGCGGTTTGATGTTTGTACTTTTCTCTTTAACTGCTGCTTGTTGACCACACTTATCCACTTTTCCATGCACTTGTCACTTTAAAGTTATTTTTACTTTAGTAATTGGGATAACGCTGCTGTTATGAGCACGAGTCACTTTATCTCAACTCCCTGAATGATGTTTATTGGTTGAACAGTGAATTACTTTGCACTTGTCACTTTAAGGCTTTTGGCATCAATAAAAGTCACTTCAACAATGCATTAGTACATAGGCAAAAGTCCCTTTAATAGCGCGGCTATACAGAGGCACAATTTACTTTATCAGCGCAATTGAACTTAGGCACAAGTCACTTTAATAGTGCGGGTATGCGGAGGCACAATTCACTTTATCAGCGCAATTGGACTTTATTGATTTAAACTTATGTATGCACGAGCTACTTCATCCACTGCCCATAATCCAAACCTATAGCTTCAACAATGTCTCAATATGTACTAAAAGCAACTTTGTTTCACATTTGTTACCATTACGGGCCTTGTAGCAACTTCCTTTCTCCTCCTTTACAAGATTTTCTTGCAGTACTCTCACACTTAAAATCCTGTAGCTCTGTACCCTGTCGGTTTGCCACCTCAGACCCTCCGACTGTCGTCCGGTTCCTATTTCTATGTTTTGACAGTGCCTCACTCTTTCACTATCACTGGTCTCTCTAGCCTTCTGCTGACAGCTTTTCCTCTGAATTTCTCCCTCCAGCCATGCTCGCTGCTCTTAGATTTCTTTTCCTTCTCAGCTGCTTTGAGTCTCACTGCCAATCTTTTTTCACTATCTGACTCCCTCCGTCACCGCAACCTTCTCCTCTTTCCTTTAGTAACTGACTGACTCCAACTGCCCTTACCACCTCTTTTTTCCTCCTGCCTCACCTCGTGCATGGAAACTTCCAGGCTCCCCCGCGCTGTGGCTCACGTCCCCTCTCGCACTGCGGCTCGTGTCTCACTTAGCTGGTGGTTTCTAAGCAACCACCCGCACACGTCCACAAGCCTCCCTCGCGCTCTCAATGCAGCAAGCACCAGCCCCGCACTGGGGTCACATTCTTCCCCACTGGAATGTTGCTTGTCCTCATGCAACGTATTCTATATTTCAATACAATTTATTACAACTATTTACAATAAAACACATATATTTACAAAACATTGAACAGTTTCACAAAATAATCTAGGACTTCTGAATTATTCCCTATATTTTAAAGGTGGTACACCTTTAGTACTTCTTTCTGACCTATAAACCACTAAATCAGATTCATTACTTGGTAACAGTACAGGAGAAGACAGAGAGAGACAGTCTCATTTTCCGCAAGCCCCATCGCCAAAGTTTCCTCAGTTGCTTGTCCTATCAAACTCAGGGGTGCTGAATTGCACATAAAGGTCATTATCTCTATGGGATCATGAAATGGAACATTTACTTGAAATTTATTCTTTCCTGTTGAAGGTAACTGCCCTGGCAAAACTGAAGCAAATTTTTGAGTACATAACTTTAACTGGTTGCGTGACACTATAATCTCTGGTTCATCAAGTCCCTTCCGAACTTGATGAACATACAGTTTGTCTGAAGGAATTGCTACAACGGTATAAGGAATATCTTCCCATAAATTATCTAATTTACTTGTTCAATGATTTTTCCTTCTCCACACTCTATCACCAACACTCAATGGCGCAGGAAGAACTCCCACATTATAATTTCTTTCCTGACGCTTGCGAACAATCTCCATTTTTCTCTCGGAGGATATGACACCTGACGTGTTCTGAACCAGGTGTGATCTCTCTTATTTAGCTGCCCAGCGTGGCTTCTGTCTGACTTTAGCAATCAGTTCTGATGGATAATAAGCTGCACGGTTCTGAGCCGGTGGAATAACACCCGTGAAACAGTTGGATGGTGATGGCTGGTAGAGATTAATAACTAAATTGGGCATGGTCCTGTCACTGGCCATCCTCCGCATATACTAATTGGACAAATAAGCCTGTCGTTCATCTTTACGCTGTGCCAGGGCAACATACAAAGGATTGATGGCTACAATTGGGCAATTAATTTCATTGATTGCCTTAGTTGCCTCTTCTGGTGTTATAAAGCAAACAAAACCAAACCCCTTACTGCGTCCACCTTCCATCATAACCTTAGCACTGGTGATTGTACCAAAGGGTGAGAATTCTTTGTGCAGTCACTCATCATCAATACCAACATCAAGGTTTTTAATATATAGATTGACACCCTTATACCTGGCAATTCGGTCCTTCTGCATTTGTTCAAACTTTCGCTTGAGCTCTATTTGTCTCTCCATCTTCTTCTGAGCTCGTCCTACATAAAGAGCCTTGCCATTCATAATCTTGCCATTCATTTCATCGACAGCTTTTTGTGCACCCTCATGCCTCTCACAAAACCAAATCCTTTAGACTTCCCGCTTTCATCAGTCATGACTTTATCACTGCGGGTGGGTCTATATTTACTAAACATTTCTTTAAGGCGTTCATCGTTCATGTCTTCCCTAAAGTTTTTTTTATATAAACATTGGTGAACTCTTTGACTCTGACAGCAAGTTCAGTCCCTTGCCTCGGGATCTCTTCGTTTAAAGCACGATGAGGACAGTTACGTTCAATATGCCCACTTTGTCTACAACCTCTGTAGATGGGCCTCTCCTGTGAATCACACTGATTGGTAAAACGTCATCCTGACTCCCGTCAATTCTGAACGTATAGTTTCCCCTCGAGCCCCTTCCGTAAAATTGATCAAAGTTGCATCTGCCTGTTGAATTTCCCGAGAGTCTAAATTTTGTACAGCTTTCATGGCCTCTTGCAATCCCAAAGCAAATCGACGCAATGTCTCACCAGGTCGCTGTTTCCTTGCATATAACCAACTTTTTAACTCATACACACAGATCTGGAATCAAAAATTTCTGCCAATTTTTCAAAAATTTCTTCCATCCTTACCCTTTCTATAGGTAACCATGGGCCTGATCCAGAGCAACGACCGCAAGCGAGCGTACGACGAGCGTATGCGAAAATTCGGGGAAAAATTCGCAACGCGCATGCCCAGTATGACAGCTTCCGGTCGCCCGGGCGTCATGAGCGAATAGCGGGCGTATTGTGAGCGTATTTTTCGCTCGCGGGGCGTGCGTTCTTTACGATGGTCGGCTGGGCGCCCGTTTTACTACAGGGAGGCGGGGATAGCCATTTAAATTGTACAGTATGGGCGTGCTAAGCCCGTACGCTCAGCGTATTTTGTGCGAATTTTCGTACGGCCGACGGTCGTACCCAGTGTAGGGTATAGGCATCGTATGCAGGTACTTTACTATTGGAGTGTTAGGGGCGTGTATGGTTTTTCGCACGGTCGAACGTACGCATTCGCCCGTCGTGCGAATTTTCGTAGCGCTGGATCAGGCCCCATGTCTTCACCTCCCGCAACACAGGTCCCCTCAATTGCCCCAACAATATCTCTACTCTTTGTGTGTCTGACAATAGATACAACCGAAACATGGATTGCATTTTATCCCGAAAGTCTCTAAGTGTACAAGTACTATAATTATCCACTTTTTGGATTTCCCTGACTAGGTGAATCTCAATCTGCCGTTTGAGACTTCTTTCTGTCCAGGAGAAGCAGGCAGGAGTCTCCGGCTTGAGGATGTGGGAGTTTGATATTTAGACATCTTAGTGATAGCTTGATACCGGTATCCTGTTCGTGATGCCAAGTTTTGTAATGCACTAAAACCTTGGTACTAAGTTATTCTTTACTAAGGGACCGACATCAATTTTGGTGAATAAATATTTTTTATCTTCTTTGCACTTTCTTTTCAGTGTATATAATAAGTACAATTTGATTTATTCACATTCATAGAAATTATTAATTTTGTGTTCACAGAGCATACTTTTAACATGCCTCACCTCGTGCATGGACACTTCCAGGCTCCCCCACGCTGTGGCTCACGTCCCTTCTTGCTCTGCGGCTCGCGTCTCACTCAGCTGGTGGTTGCTAATCAAACACCCGCACACGTCTATAAGCCTCCATCGAGTTTGCAATGCAGCGAGCACACCAGCCCCGCACTGGGGTATCACATTAACCCCTCCTTCCTCTTCTTTTTTCTCTACCCCCC
>WWET01001052.1:114239-129175 GCA_011038615.1 Limnodynastes dumerilii
GGGCAGATGTTGCCCGGCGTCACTATGGAAACGCCCGATCTACGATCGGGCATCCATCTTACGCCGGGCGAAGCTAGGGTAGCCTTCAGCCGGCGTAAGGAAGGGGCCATACGCCCACACAAGGGGAGTGTCAGGGTAAGTGAACGCCGATACGCTGTGCTTTAGTAAGCACAGCGCATCGGCGTAGTTCAGGATCAGGCCCAAAGTTGCTGACCTGCTGCTAGCGGTGGAACAGGCAATTTGACACTGTGGGTCCAATCCAGGTCATCACGCAATTTGTACACAAAGGAGCTGCTCTTCTGTCTGTTTATCAGCGGAAGCACAGCAGGAAGTTGCACTGCACATGCTCAGAACGGGAGCGAGTACAGAAAAATGGGCACTTTGCTGCCTGTCTGCCTGTGTCTGTATCTGTTAACTCTGCACTAACAGGGAGTTCCATGATAATTAAACGAGAAAAGGGGTATTTTTGCTCATTAGGTGAAGTAGCAGTGAAACAATAGATGTTGAACATTCTTCCAATAATAAAATCTCTTGGTGAAATAAGGATTAAAATATTTTGCCCCCAAAAATTTAAATATTGTAAAAATATATTGCCATGCGTGCAATTTCCCACCATGTATGGCAGACATTTTCATGTTTTTAGGAAAGGTTTAACTGGGCACAACTATATGCTCTGACATTTATGTAATGGGATTTAAATGTTTAAAAAACCCATTTAAATACATAAGAGAGTGGCAAAGTCTCTGATTGCAGATGTGACAAGTCTGCCTTTTCTCCCTTCATCCTATCCACAGTTGTGTGTTTGGATAAAATGTACACCGCTTACGGATTCCAAATGCAGTTTCCTAGACACTTTCTGGTCTGGATAAGGGTGCAATCTATTCAACAACTGATGCACAAATAGTTTCACAATTACACTAATTTTTTAGATACTGTGTGTTACATGCACTTTTGAATCTCCTATATGCATCCATGCAGACTATTTAAATGACACATTTCAGGCAATGTACTGCTTTTCTTCTGTCGCCTACTTAGTCTAAGTTGCAGTGTTGATTGATCTTAATATCTGTTACCTTTGTTAAGATGTCTGATTTGGATGACACAGCTGGCTGTAGCCAGCCCTCCTCTTCCATGTGTCGCCTGTCCAACAATGAGGTTGAGTTGCTGGTGAGATCCCTCGGCAGCCTGAGAGTGATCCGGAGGTTTCCTGGAGTGGTAAAAGTAAAAAAATTAGTTGGACAGGTGTTAAAATGTTTCTGAAAAAAGGCACATCACAAAGAGCATTGCAAGCCCAGGAATGTAAACAACTGTACATATCTGCTAACACTTTAACACTCTTTGTTTATTGTCTCCTACTTTATCATTTCTAAAATTTTCCCAATTATTCCATTCTTCACCAGTGTATAATCTGTCACAAATGCCCTCCCCTCCCATTAATTGGTGCTATTGAAACTGTTTCCTTGGATTCTGGACACCTCCCAACAGATCCTCTTTGTGTGCCATCTCCAACCATACAGTCACCTGATACATCAGCACCCTTTGCAACACCAACCTCCGGAGAAGGCATTCCAGTAGCACAACCAGCACCAACTTTTCCCCAACTGTCCTTGGCCCCACAATCTGGCACGCTGCCATTTATGCTGGGGTTTGAGTAGGTACTATATGTGTGAATCTCTGTTCTGAGCATGTGCACTTACTTCACACCAACTGGAGTACACTCAGATCGGGACTGGTGTCTGTCTGTTAGGGACTCTGCAACCTTTAAGGAAACATAGGGTTCTAGGGAGCCCCAATTAAGAAAGGCTAACCTAGATATTAGCTGTGAGTTTAAGTCTGCTACTTATCTGAGATCTTTCAGAATGTAAGTCATTTGGCTGAATAAATAGGACTGTTGTTTTTATACTTAATACATTTTATCTCTTTAAATTATTCAGAAGATTATTGTAACTGAAAGTTATAAAAAATAATATGGATAAATACACTTTTTACTATATACTTTTATGCCACATTTCTATTAATTCTTGAATGTATATGATTACCACTGTGTAGTGTACTGTGCTATATAGCTTAAAACCATATACAGTATTTATATTTGTGTATTCAAGTCCACAAATCGTATTTAGACATTCCATTCCTATATATTGAATTAAACTAATCAGCCTTAGCACACAGAACTAAAAATAATTCCTTCTCATTATCTTTATAGATAAACTACACTGACTTAGCCATATGGAAAGATTTAATTAATTACTACAACACTGTTCCATCAAGGGAAGCATTATCTAACCTCGATATCTGAACTTCAAATGTTAAAAACATAGAATATGTTTTAGCAATAGCTGCTAATTACTTACTTTAATGATAATTACTGCGGCATGTACATCACAAGCTAACTGAAAGATCTGATTTATAGTAAATTACTTAGTTAATTTATATTGTAACTATCGTAGACATCTAAAATTTTATTTGTGGCTTTTAATGAATGAGAAGAAAAACTGTAATTGTCAAGACAGTATTTCACATTTATATTTGAACTTATCAGAAACATTGTATACTTGAGTTTCTTCAGTTCTTGTAAGAAGCTAATTAGTCATAATTATTCACTGGGAAATACAAATGATAGTATGTGTTAACTTTGTTCTATACAAACAACAACTTGACTTTAAGAAAAGCACATATATTTAACTTTAAGTTTCTACATTGAATGAATCTATATCCTACATGGGAATTCAACTACTAATGTAAATGTGAATAGCACACATGCACCTCTATTGTATGCATAGAAAAGATAAAAGTTTTCACTCCAATAAGCACATTCTTATCACCATTCTTTGGAAGTCTTGAATTTTTTATTTAAAGTGAAAATATAATTTAATCCAAATCAAACTGTTTTAGATCATTTGAGGTCTCAGGGCCTCAGGCAACATTATAATACAATATTATAATATATATTATATATTCCAGTTATATATATTGTAGTATTCTCGTTGCAGGTATACAATGGGGATATTGTACTGGATAAATCATTTATAAAGTTTCCTGGCCAGACTCACACGCCACCCACCTTTACTGTACTGCACACTTCACTTGCATGCACCTTTGCTAACCAATTGGAATGCATTTATGCCTACGATGACTTAAAAAGGAATGGCACATCTAACAGAGGATGTGGTTGAGGTGCGTTCTCTGTTAGCCAAGTATAAGAATTCCCTCTTAATAAGAGTCAATCCAGGATTTCAATTTCCACACCCTTAATTCCAAAAACTTAAGGCAAACTCTGCCTGTCAGAAGTTCATCCATCTCGGTGAGAGTAGTTAAAAAGCAATGACTGGATAATGTGGCTCAGTGCTTTTGGATCTCTCAGATCTTTTGCTCGGAGATCTAGATCCGACTCAATAAACTTTATTTGTACTTTAAACGTTGTACATTGAATTTCACCAGTTAAAAATAATACTGGAAAGCACAAATTGCTACAAGATGTTAATGCAAAGGCAAGTGAAGCAGATATTATTGTTATCATACTCCAATGCACATATTGAACCAAATTCAGCATTTGAAAATAAGAAAAAAAAAGTTAAACATTTACCTAGGCAAAAGGGAGACAAATTCATTTTATTCTTTGCATGCAGGAAGAATATTTTACCTCGATTATTGCACAGATTCTGAACAGTTTTAAGAGTAATAACAAAAGGGGCAAATGGACACCTCGGCAAAGCAATGCTAATGGCAGGTTGGGCTTTTAATTAATATATTTGAACTGATAATTATGGGTTATTAAATAATTGTTATTCCTTCAATTCACAATAGACAGTTTCATGTTTTCAAAAATTACGGGACATGCAATAAGTCCGTTTCTTTAGACTTGAAGAAAAAATTGCTTGAAGAAAAATGTATTATTTCTCTCGTTTGACAGCTTCTTTGCTTAGAAGCCATATACAGTTTATTGGTGGAAAAGATCCTTTCAAAACAATTACACACAGAATCTGATCCAGAGTTTTGAACAGCCCTGAGCTGGTGCAAACTGGTAAGAATCCATTCTTCTACTGTGCTTGCTGCCGCTCTGTCTAAAACGCCCATTTTCTCAATTAAATACAGTGTGCAAGTGCCAAACACACACCATTAAATACAGAGCCTGTGATTCTATTTCAGTGCTTGCTCCTGTTTTGCACATGCACAGTGCGATTATGAGAACTTAAATACATGCTGCACCAAAACCATGCTTTCACCAAAACCAGTGCCGTTTCTAGACCTAGCATAGCCCAGGGTGGGAAAAAATTCTGGTGCACGCCCCCCCCCCCCCCCCCACAAACAAAAAAAAAAAAAAAAAATTCAACGATATTGTGTTTGTGCCTAGTAATCCACTTCTGCCAGTTGCTGTGTACGCAGCCTCCGTTTGCGCCCCATATATGTGTCCAGCCTCTTTTTGTGCCCCTTATATGGATCAGCCCCCTTATGTGCCCCCTTAAATATTTTAACCTCCTTCTGTGCCCCCTTATATTATCTGCCCTACATTACATATAATCTGCCCTACATTATATATTATCTGCCCTACATTACATATTATCTGCCTTGCATTGTATATTATCTATCTATCTATCTATCTATCTATCTATCTATCTATCTATCTATCTATCTATTATCTATCTATCTATCTATCTATCTATCTATCTATCTATCTCTATAATATTTATAATATAGGAAGAATAATAATAATATGAGGCACATAATATCATTATAGAGGACAGATAACAGAAAAGGTCCCCCCAAAACACACAAACACACACACACACACACACACGCACCTTTCTGTACAATTAAACATCTTATAGACTGCTGTAAAAATGTAAAAAAAATAAAACACTTTCACTGGGACACAGCCTCTGCGCTGCAGCTGAGCGGTCACCACTAGCTGGGCAGTACTAGACCACCAGGGAGGCGGCCCTAAAACACAAAATGGCAGTGCTGCCCGTGGGGCACATGCCACCTGCCCCCAGCCCAGCAATCGCACGGAGCGCCCGCCCCTAGAAACGGCCCTGACCAAAACATAGGTGTAGGCACAGCTCTGGATCAGATGCACATTATTTATTATTATATGCATGTCCAAGGGAACAACCCCACTGATGTCTCTATATTTTTCCTCTCTCTACAGGCTGTCGGCCACTATAACTTTTATTACCATACTGGTGTTTTAAAGTAATTAAAACAATGGTAATTTCTGCTGATTCATCCTTCCATTACAACTCTAATTACTATAATTATTATTGTTATTTCGAGTAGACTGTGCCCTGGTATGTTGGGTTTATTTCACCCACTACTAGAATTTGAATTGTATTGATTGTTTTTGTTAGGTTAGAAGAAACGCTAGATATATTTGGTTTATTTGATATAGCCCAATCAGCGCTAGATAGCTCTTCACTATATTATTGTATTTTGAGTAGTGGAAAAAATGTTGCAAAGTAAGAACGCATTAATTTAGTTTATTTTTATCAATTAACAAAATGGAAAGGGAATGAACAGAAGAGAAATCTAAAAGAAATCAATATTTGGTGTGACCACCCTTTGCCTTCAAAACAACATCAATTCTTCTAGGTACACTTGCACAGTCAGGGATTTTGTAAGATCATGGTCAGGTGTATGATCATCAACAGGGCTGACTGGCCATCTGGCAGTTCTGGCAAATGCCAGATGGGCTGCTAGAGGGATGGGCTGGTAATCAACCAATCAGGTAGCAGATAATGCAGTTATGAATCTCCCTGATTGGCTTCTGTTGCTGCTATGCACCGCCCCCACTTCTTGCACAGTCCTTCTTGGCACATCTCCCTGCTGACAAAGTAAGTGTGTGAGAGCCTAAAACTGTGGTTTATGTGTGTAACCAAGTTTTGTTTTGTGGGAGTATTATGTGTGCATGTTTTTTTTATTTGTGTGTGTCATTACTTCCCATGCTGTCTGAACCTACCATGATCAATTATACTATCCATCACCCTCCAAGCCTTCAAGTGCTCCATCACATCTGACTAGCCTACTCTTCCTCATTGCAACCTCTCTTCATCCACTCCCCTTTTCTAATTCCTAATTATTTTCTGTCTCCCCTACATCTTTATTGCTCCTCATTTACTTTATTTTGGCTATCCTATCACCCATATTTTCCCCTCGATATTATATTTATTTATATTTTATCCTATATGTAATTTGTATAGTCTTTGTCTAACTGTACAGTGCTGCGGATACTTTGTAGCACTTTATAAATAAACAATAAAAATAATAATAATAACAATAAACAACACATGGTACTTTTAGAAAAGGCTCTTGCCCTGGAATTCTGATGGTGCTTCTTCCTTCTAACTATGCTATGGCAAGGAGACTTAAGCTGGCCATACACTGGAGCGATTTTCAGCCCGATCATTCAATTATCGGGTGATCGGGAAATAGGGCCAGATCCTAAGCTAAGCACGCTAGCATATTTACGCTAGCCGATGACGTAAAAGCGCCCATTTGTATTTATTGAGCATGCGCACGGCAGATGTTACACCACGTAACGCTGAACGTATGTAGAAACAGCGTAACTACAAATGAAGGGGCGGGGGCATCAATACGACACACGTAATTACGCTTTGTAGGCAGAGAGAGGCATTTAAATTTGACAGTATGGGCCGGGTTAGCCCGTCACTTACGTAAATCCATTACGTACGTCAGTACTTACGCTATCAAAAAGTTAAGGTAGGGTTTTGGCCAAAATACAAACATTCAAGGGGAGTGCCTAGGGGGGTGCATAGAAATTATGCTAGCGTAAATACGCTACGCGTTCTAACGTACCTATCAAATAGGTCTGGATCTACCCCATATTCTATATTGTTAATGGACATAACCAATTTATAAAATGCCAAATAACATTATGCTGATAACGGGAGATTTCCCTGGCGGGAAATCATCCCATTTATCGGAACACCCCTTGCTGGGATCGATAAACAACCCAGTGTATCCATCTTACCAGGCTGAATAACTACAGACTTTATAATTCTGTCCACAGCTGTATATGGGAGAGTTAAAGTCTTAAGTTAAAAAAGGTTGCTCACACATAAAGATATTAATAACTTTAAGCTGAGCAAAGAATTCACCCTTATGGTTTTAGAATACAATGCACATATATACACCATCAAGGACGTTTTAAGAAGTGAGGGGGCCCTTGTTCAGGATTTGTACATGCTTCTCCCCCCTTGGGCCCCCATTTATCTAAACACTGCCCCTATCCGCGGACCGGAAAAGGGGCAGGCTTACCACGTAATTAGACTTCGTCCCTTTTTCGCCCTGTGAATAGGGCCAGTTCTAGCACAGGGGATGGGGGGGCTCATTCAGCATCTATTTCTTCCCTTCGGAGAAAACCCAGGTTATCTTAATCTTTATTGTGCATGTTGGGGTCCTAGCTGTCTTAGAAAGAAAGGATAATAATAGTCATTTTTCACTGTCTTTACACAGATATGAAACTTGCAGGACTGTGGCATACCTCACAACATTTGAAAATTGTAAAGAGGGACAAATTTTCGTGGCCTGGTAGATGGGGTGTGTCTTGTACCGCCCAGTGGGTGTGTCTGGGGAAAGTGGGTGTGTCTTACACCTCCCGGATAGCGAGTCTAGTGCATGCCTCTTTTAATAATTTAGCCATCCATATGTCTGCCACTTATTATTGGTCCAGCCTCCATATGTCAGCCCGTTTAAACGTCCAGCCTCCATTTCTGCCCCTTATTATGTCTAGCATCTATGTTTGCTCCATACTATAGACAGCTTCCATTTCTGCCCCTTATTATTATGGCCAGCCTACATGTCTGTCCCTTATTATTATGGCCAGCCTCCATGTCTGCCCCCAGCCTCCATCTGCCCAAATGCTATGCCAGAGGGCATCTGCCCCTAATTGTCAGCCTTCATCTGCCCATATTGTGGGCCAGTACATGCCTCCAATTATTGCCCCCAGCCTCCATCTGCCCCAGTTTTTTGCCAGTGTGTCTTCCCCCAATTGTGAGCCTCCATCTGCCCCCACTGTATGCCACTGTCTGCCTCCAATGTCAGCCCCCCTGCTTCCATCTGCCCAAATGCTATGCCAGAGTGTGTCTGCCCCTAATTGTGAGCTTCCACTTGCCCCCATTGTGTGCCAGTACATGCCTCCATTTATTGCCCCCAGCCTCCATCTGCCCCAGTTTTTTGCCAGTGTCTGCCCCCAATTGTGAGCCTCCATTCTGACCCCATATGCCACTGCCTGCCTCCAATATCTGCCCCTAGCTTCCATCTGGCCCAGTTTTTGGCCAGTGTCTGCCCCCAATATGAGCCTTCAATCTGCCCCCATATGCCATGCAGAACCTTTGATTGAACTTCCTTACCTTGCTGCTTTCAATTCTTTCCTCCGCGGTGCTCCCAGCTCAGCTGCTCGTCGACGACTCAGGCAGTGTCTGGTCTGCGGTCACATGTGAACTGGTGAACTGCTAATAGAGGGCTTCCATTGGAGCCCTGTATTAGCCGTTCTACATGTGACCGCAGACCTGTTCTATATTCTAAGCGCATGCGTATGCGACAGGGCTTTAAAAAAAACATTAAAAAAACAGAATTTGATCAGCGCAAACAGCGGGGCAAGTTGAGAGGCGGGCGGGACAGCGGGACTGGAACTGGCCTGGAACTGGCTCACTGCTGGACATAAACTCCACGAGCTAAGGTGGATGGGAATTGAAGCTGTTCCTCCTCTTAAAAGAGGGGATGACCGCGAGAGAATCTTTTTGCAGAAGGAATCTGCGTGGATCTTTTGCTTACAGACTGTAGCGCCATCGGGTTTGAACGAACAGCTCTCCTTACAATGCTTTTTATAATTGTGTTTGATATACGGCTATTGATGTTTCTTGATTTGGTTATGAGATTGTTTTCTATGTCTCTGCCTGACTTTCTTTCGCTTTATATCTCTCTCTTGTTATCTTTCAGCCGCGTCCCGTGTCGCCTAGCAACGAGCATCCATTGAGGAGTTTGGTAAGCTCAGACCTCATTCCCGTTTCCTGTTTGAGAATGAGGCTTCTCGAAGGCCGCACGCATGGATTGACCGGGTAAGTGGCTTGTTTTTAATTTATTATATAAGGGTTTCAGTTTGTGACATGCGATGTGTATATGTACTTTTTTCACCCTAAGGAAAACTTGGAAAGTGTCCGGTTGAAACGTTGGAATAATAAACCGGCCAGATAGGCACTTTGTTTGAATTTCATACAGTCTCTTGAGTGACTCCTATTACCCTATATATATATATACAGTGCTCAAAGTGGAAATTTAGAAGTGGGAGTATGAAAATTTCAGCAAAAAATGTGTCTTGAGTTTGGCAAAGTAAACAGGTCAACACTGAGTAATCACATTGTGTACATGTCATGACTTCTGCACTGAACGCTTCATGTTTAACTAAATGATCTGGTAACTGCTAGGGAAAAACAATGATAGCTCCCCACAGGGCCGTTTCTAGGGACAGACAAGCCTTATTGTCCCCTCTTTCTGTTTGTCCAACCAACCTTATTGCTCCTCCTTTTGTGGGCCCAGCCAGCCTTATTGAACCTTCCTTCTTTGTGGCCAGCCAGTCTTGTTGCCCCCTCTTTATCCAGTCAATCTTATAGCCCCCTCTTTATGAGTGTCCAACCCACCCTTATTGTCCCTCCTTCTGTGTCCAGCCATCCTTGTTGTCCCCACTTTGTCTAAACTGTCTTATTTCCCCCTCAATGTGTCTAGCCAGTCATATAGCCCCTTCTTTATATGTGTTCACCCAGCCTTATTGCCCGTATTCCTGCATCCAGTCAGCCATACTTCCCCCTCTTTATTTGTGTTGACCCAGCCTTACTGCCCATACTCTCGTGTCCAGTCAGCCATATTGCCCCCTCATTATTTGTGTCCAGTCAGCCTTATTGTCCCCTCCTTCTGTTTGTCCATCCTTATTACCCGTCCTTTTGTGTGCCCAGCCAGCCTGATTGCACCTTCCTTCTGTGTTTCCAACCAGCCTTATTACTCCTTCCTTCTGTGTGCAGCTAGCCTTATTGCCCCCTCTTTATTTGTGTCCAGTCAGCGTTATTGTCCTCTCCTTGTTTGTCCAAACAGTCTTATTGCCCCCTCTCTATGTTCAGCCAGTCTTATAGCCCCTCTTTATGAGTGTCCACCTAGCCTTATTGCCCCTCTTGTGTCCAGCCAGCCTTATTGCCACAACTTTGTGTGCAGCCAGCCTTATTGTCCCCTCCTTCAGTATGCCCAGCCTTATTGCCCCTCCTGTGTCCAGACAGCCTTATTGCCCCTCCTTCTGTGTCTAGTGAGAATTATTGCCCCTCTATATTTGTCCATTTAGCCTTACTGCCCTTTTCATGCCCAGCTTCCCACTCCCCCATTCCAAATCCCCATCTACTTTCTAAAAGAACAGTAATAAACTTACCTTTCCTGTGTCTTCCGGCTCTCTCCTCTGCACACTAATGATGCTCACGTGACCTTAGGTCACGCTTGCGTCTTCCCTAGGCAAGATTTTGGCTGGTGCCCCCTAGAAGATTTTTTTTACACATATATACACATTTATAATTATTACACAAAATATACAATATATCAATATATCAAAACTAAGAAAGGTAAATTACAAGTCATTTCAGATGATTTGTCCAAAAAGAAATAATTATCTTTTATGTACAACTATATAAATGTAATGCATCATTAAAAGCTAAAAAAAAGGTGCTAAATATTTTGGGAATGCAATTATGTCTAATAAGCCGATTTTGATTCATATGATACTCATAGTATTTTAGTGTAAGCAAATCAGAAGAAGTGAATTTGTTTGAACTATGTTTTTTTTTTCCATTTCCCTTCGGGGTATGTCTAATGGAGTGTCCAAGGAATCTACCGCAACCAATAAAATTCTAACTAACTTTTTCTAGAATGTGTTTGGAAAATGAAAGCAATAACTTGATTGGTTGACATGGGCAACATTTCCACTTTGCCTTTATAGAAATTCCATTAAACATGCCTCTACATGCTTATTGTCTTTCCACATAATCTTTTTAAAGTGATCATTTTTATCCCTTACTTATTCTTCAGTGTGGCTTGCAGCTGAGAACGCCCCTTTTTAGAAACCCCATTCCCCATGACAGAGCTTGTGAGATACTTCCTGCCCCACTGCAGACAGGTAAGCGACGTTCTCCAAATCCCCAACTCCAACCCTTTTACTAATTCTTACCCTGACCCTCCCCTTCCATTACGCTAACCCTAACCCATACTTCCCCCGCAGCTTAACCCTAAGTCTCCCCTTCTCACATCTATCCCCTCCCCACAGCCTAACCCTAAAACTTCCCTACTAAAATACATTCCCTCCCCTGCACTAACCTGTCCTGTTGTTCAGGGAAGTGTTCGGGAAGCGTCAGGTCTTGCAGCGGTGCTGCAGTGGGAATTTTGGAATGGGGCCGTATTCTAAAATACACACAGCTGACAATTAGCTGTCAGCTGTGTGTAAATCTAAAATGGATGTTTGCAGCGGCGAACGGAACCCCTTATTCTTTATGTACTTGATGTCTTCTTCTTGTTTCTATCTACTCTAAAATCAAAATCTTCCATTTTAGCTTCCCTGTGCCCCATTGCCTCTTCTCTTTCACACTATTTATTACCTTCACTCCTGGGCCATACAAGATAAATTTAAATCACATATAACTTCCGCCATTTATGCACTTGGACACAAAGAGGAGAAAGGGACTGCAAAATGATGCAGATTTTATAGTAAAATGATGGACAGAAAGGTGGACATATAAGCAGACAGATAAATGTAC
The DNA here is from genome assembly GCA_011038615.1 of Limnodynastes dumerilii. Lineage (NCBI taxonomy): Eukaryota > Metazoa > Chordata > Amphibia > Anura > Limnodynastidae > Limnodynastes > Limnodynastes dumerilii. Next base: position 126,041 of record WWET01001052.1, read on the forward strand.
AAATTGAGTCAAATTTAATTTTTCCATGTCAAGTTTTGTATTAATTACAAATGCTCAAACATAGTGCAGTAGAGGGTACATGTTTAACCCTCCCAGGACTCAACACTGTACACTTGAAGGAGCAATTCACCCTTTCCCTCAAGACAACCACCAGTGCAATACATTTTGTCTAGTGAAGACTCCAACACAGACCTGTCAGAGGACGCAGCAGAGATTGTTCATACTGTCAGGTCATTTGCTTGTTGGAGACTAGAAGGTCGGGGGAGAAAGAAACCTTTTATAGCTATCTGGTATTCCTTTGCAGAGGACCGTTCTGACAGAAGACCCTTAACGCACTGCCAAATACTATTCAGAGGCCAGGGTGAGCTTGTCTTCTTTTCTGTCCTTACCTGCTCCAGCTCTTCTTTTTACTTTCACTTTCCTCTTCTGGCTGCTCCTCCAGGCTGTAACGCGGAGACTGTCTGGGAGATCACTTGCTTTATGGACATTCAATAGAGCAGATAAGCGATGCAGCGAGCTCAGCATTTTGGTATCTATCCTGCTGCTTCTGTCAGAATGGGCTGGGGAAAAACGAAGACTCTTAGCTTCCTGCATCACATATCAGATCTGCCCACTGTAAACTTTTAATAAATGTCTGGCCTCCTGAAAATGATCAATAAGGACTAGTCCAACCTCAGTGTCGCTCCCCCCCCACCACCACCAAAGCTCCCGGCCACTGATTAAGTAGGTATGCCATACGGTGGTATGGCATACCTGCACTTCTGTGAGCCCCAGGGCCGCCATCAGGGGGGGACAGCCGGGCCTAGTGTCCTGGGCCCGGACAGAGAGGGGGCCCGGGATAGCCTCCTTTCTGTCCTGCCCAGGACACCAGGGCCGTAACTAGGGTGGTGCAAGCGGTGCCACTGCCCAGAACGCAAGGAAAGGGTGAGCGCAGTGACACTATCAGCTGATGAATCTCCTGCTGCTACGCAGAGAGATTCTCAAAGATTTCCACAGTGCCTGACAGGTTGACCAATCAGGGAGTAGCTGAGATCATTGTGCTACTCCCTCATTGGCTGCTGCAGCTATGCACTACCCCCACTTCCTCCATTTCCTCCTTCCAGTCCACCTCAGCGTCTGCAGTGTGCACAGCTCTGCTAAAAAGTAAGTGCACGGCTCTGCTAAAAAGTAAGTGTGTGTGTGTTATGTATGCATGCATGGTGTGTGATATTATGCATTGTGTGATATTATGCATGAATGGTGTGTGTGATATTATGCATGTATGGTGTGTGTGATATTATGCATGCTGTGTGATATTATGCATGCATGGTGTGTGTGTGTGCGTGTGTGTGTGTGTGTGTGATATTATGCATTCATGGTGTGTGTGATATTATGCATTGTGTGATTTATGCATGCATGGTGTATGTGATAAGAAGATAAGAATGCATGGTGTGTGTGTGTGTGTGTGTGTGTGTGTGTGTGTATGTGTGTGTGTGATATAATGCATGTATGTAGTGTGTTTGTGTTCTATTATGTATGTTATGTGTGTTTGTGTCATATTATGCATGCATGCATGTTATGTGTGTGTGTGATATAATCAGACCTCCCAAGTGTCCCGATTTGACAGTCCCGCTTTCGGGGGACTGTCCCGCTGTCCCGCCCATCTTACAACTTGTCCCGAGAGATTATACTCTCGGGACAAAGTTGTTGTTTTTTAGTTTTTTTTAAAAAAGTCCATGCAAAGTCCATGCGGCTGGACTTTTTGCAGAATGCAACACAGGTAATACGGGAGCCCTGTAGGACCAAATCTGTTACTGAATGGCAGTAACCCTAACCTATCAAGAAAAGGGATTTGGTCCTACAGGGTTCCTGTAGGAGCCCTGTATTACCAGCGGTCACGTGACCACAGCAGAGAGAGGGAGAGACAGACAGTGAGCGCCGCAGAGGAAAGCAGAAGACCTCAAAGGTAAGTAAAAAAAAATGGTCTGGAGTATATGGAGGTTGCTATTAAAGGGCAGATGGAGGCTGGCATTATGGGGGAAGATGGAGGCTGGCATCAATGGGGCAAATGGAAGCTGGCATCAAGGGGGTAGGTGGAGGCTTGCATTAAGGGGGCAGATATAGGCTGGCATTAAGGAGGCTGATGGAGGCTGGCATCAAGGGGGCAGATGGAGGCTGGCATCAAGGGGACAGATGGAGGTTGGCATCCAGTGGGCAGATGGAGGCGGGCATTAAGGGGGCAGATGGAGGCTGGCATCAAGGGGGCAGATGGAGGCTGGCATTAAGGAGGCAGATGGAGGCTGGCATTAGGGGCACAGATGGAGGCTGGCATTAGGGGCGCAGATGGAGGCTGGCACTAAGGGAGCAGTTGGAGTCTGGCAATAGGAGGGCAAATGGAGGCTGGTTTTAAGAGGGCAGATAGAGGCTGGCAATAAGAAGACAGATCGAGGGGGCAGACACGGAGGCTGGCACTGGCATTTGGGGGCAGATATGGAGGCTGGCAATAGGGGGCAGACATGGAGGCTGGCCATAATAATAAAGGGACAGACATATAGAGATTGAACATAATAATAAGGAGCAGTCATGGATGCTGGACAAATAATAATGGGGCAGATATGGAAGCTGTAAAAAAAAATAAGAGGCAGACATATTGATGGCTAAATTATTAAAAGAGCCATGCCCTAGACCTGCTATCTCGGCATGCAAGACACACCCACTTTCCCGGATACACCCACTGGGCGGTACAAGACACACACCCTCTACCAGGGTGAAAAAATGTGTCCCTCTTTACAATTCTCAAATGTTGGGAGGTATGTATAATGCATGTTTGTAGTGTGTGTGTGTTCTATTATGTGTTTGTGTGATATTGTGCATGTGTGTGTTTATGAATCTAATGCATGCATACAACTATATTTATGTGTGTAGTTATATATCTAAATATTTGATATATCTATATCTATGTGTGTGTATATATGTATAAAAATGTGTGTGTGTGTGTGTATGAGGGCATATTAGTTACAATTATGTCAGTCCCAGGCCTCACAATTTCTGATGGTGGCCCTGGTGAGCCCACTCTTAGTAAAAATACAGCCGCTCACAGAATCTTTAGATTCTATGAGCAGCTGTATTCTTACTCAGAGCCAGCTCACAGAAGTG
>WWET01001052.1:157992-172695 GCA_011038615.1 Limnodynastes dumerilii
ATATATATATATATATATTTTTAAGGTTTAAAAATTCAGATTTTTCTTACAGTAAGTGGAAATAATTTATCACATGCATGATACATCAGCAACTATTTCTATTTCTGACACTTTGTAATATGTTCAAACAGTGCTTTTTTTGTAAGAAAAAAGGTGCCGGAACTCACATCAACTCATGCATGACCACCCAACCAATCACAAGCCAAGCAGTGCCACAAGCCGAGCAGCACCACAAGTTGAGCAGTGCCATCACAACCAGCGTGGGGGCGAAGTATACATGCATCGGACTCGACACATAAGCAGCCCGCATGCACCGTTTTAATGATTTTGCCGCCGAAACTTTTAAAACTTGGAAAATCCGTCCAAAAAAGTGCAGGACTAAAGTGCGTTCTATGACAAAAAAGCACTGTGTTCAAAGTTTCAATTCCTTACAGAAGGGTCTGAGGCGAGTGAGTGCCCTGGACATAGACAAGGCCTGTAGCAGGTGCAAATGTTTTGACAGTGCTTTTTCTATATCTACATTTGGCTCTTGGCCAAGTGCACTTGCTTGAGGATGCACTTACTGTACATAGACTATGTCCCTCTACCCTTTCTTTCCTTAGAACGCCCCTCAGAATGCACGCTGACAACGCTCGAGTTGTGTACTACTTGAAGCACGCGCTTTTCATTTCTGAGCATGTGCAGTAGTAAATCACGCAGAGAAATGTCCCGCCAGGTGTATGCTCACCTCTTGATTGGGTTCCACTGTGTACCACATTACCCTAGATTGACAGTAGCTTTCTTTTTATTTTTTAAATGCATTATATATCGACAAGTGTAATGTTCGAATTTAATTCTAACGGAAATTTACTAATTCAAATATATGAAGTAAAAATATGTGACAAAAGAAAGAAAGGGTTTGACCTGGCACTAGAGAGAAAATTAAATTTAAACAAAAGATCAGAATACAGATAAGAATACAAAAAGATAACAGTAAGCAAGAAAGTGGCCAACATTTTCCTGATATGGGCAATCAGAAATATATGAACTAGGTTTTTTATGATATTTTAATATCGAATGTGCAAAATCAAACACCCTCAATAAAGTTGTTTGTACAGGATACCAAAAATCTACGAGTATATTGTAGCTTTTCAATATGTTCTTCTCAATAGCAACAACATTATAAAATCATGTTTTATTAAACTCGATTTTCTAAGCACAAAATCATTTTTCTGTTTCCTTGTAGCTCATAGTTCTGTCTGCTCCAACTTACAAACACAAAAAAAACATTTTTGTGTTCATCTTTCAGAAAGAAGATTGTAAGCTTTAACGATTGTGTGACGCTATAGCATTACATTATGTTGTAAACGCTGTTGTGAAAATTGACTCATTAAAGTGGTTATTTTCCCTCATTGATGAAAAACAATTGAAAGAAGAAAATGAGATAATTGAGGTGGCTTTAAATGAAAGTGTCCTTGATTTAAAAGTCATTTGGAAATGCTCGTCTTGCAATAAAGCTTCTTTGGTACATTTGGAACACAATTTAGAGGAAAAAAGAATATTCAAGTACAAAAGCTAATTGAAATTATTCACCAAAACACAGCATTAGAAATGTTATTCAATAGGTAGAATCTTCTGAATACATTTAAAGGGAAAATTAATTTACTTATTTCACCATGTCAAATAGGAAAAACATCTCATGCAAAGAAGTGTATAATTTACTTGTTAATGGAGCAGGGCATAAGATTATTAATTACATCAGTTGACAATGTCCTAATGATCTGTTCAAATATCAGGTAATCTAAGAAGTATTCTTAAATGCCTGGTCCAGTATCTATTCCCAAATTCTCTTACCCCACACTCTTAGTATCATTTGACAAAGCAAGCACTGGACTTCTATACACACTCTCTGGTGCTTGTCATGCTATCTGGGGAACAGCAATACACCTGTTTTCTGGGACACACATTATGTGTGATGGTTTTTGGAAACAGATTGATAGTAGGAAATAAATAAAGGGGTAAATCCAGACCTACGGGCTTGTTACGTTAGAACGCCTAAGGTACTTATGGTAGCGTAATTTCTGTGCACAACCCCTCAGTCATACATACTTTACGCTGCACAAATCCTAACTTAACTTTTGATAGCGTAAGTACTGATGTATGACGTATGGCTTTACGGACATGGCGGCCTAACCCGGCCCATACTGTCCAATTTAAATGCCTCCCTCCGCCTAGTTTATTTTGGAGTAGCATTTATTTTGACGTCTATCAGAATTAGATTTTATGGTCAGAGAGATTCTATTGGCTGGTAGGAATATTATTACCCCTGGTTTAGTGAGTTTAGGTTAAAAGTGACGAGAGGAAATCCAAGATAAAATAAGAGATAGACATTCAATTACTCATATAAGTGATATAGGACTTAATCCAGACTGGTGATGCTCCTGTGAGAGCCGCTGACGTAAAATCGCACATTAGTATTTACTGCACATGTGCACGGCACGTAACTCCGAACGTACGTACCAGCCACGTTTCAACAGCGTAACTACGAACGAATGGGTGTGACAGCCATACGACACCCATAATTAAGCTTTGGAGGCGGAGTGATGCATTTAATTCATATAGTATGGACGTGCTTAGGCACTTACGTATGTGTAGCCTTTATGTACATCAGTACTTACGCTTTGAAAAGTTAAGGTAGGGTTTGGCAAGCGTAACACGGCCAAAGTACATACGAGCGAGGGGAGTGCCTAGAAAATACGCTACGCAATGAAACAGAACAAGCACTTAGGTCTGGATCTACCCCATAGACCCTGGGTACATAGGGCCTGATCCAGAGCTACGATGTTACACTGAGTGCTGTAGCACTCAGCGTAACATCGCTGCTCTGGCCCGACACTCCCCCTTGTAGGAGCGTATTAACTTACGCCGGCTGAAGGCTACCCTAACTTCAGCCGGCGTAAGGGAGAGTTGATACGCTGGGACGGCGGCGTTAGTACGTTAACGCCGCCCTCCCAGCCTCATTACCCTCCCCCCGCCCCCCTACACTAACTTCAGCGTAGGGACGCTGGGGGACGTCCCCTCCAGTGTCCCTACGGCGCTACTATGGACGCTACGATTGGGCGTTTCCATAGTGACCCTGGGCAACATCTGCCCGGCGCATGCGCATTACGGCTACAGCCCCCGTACTAGTGACGGCGGCCGTAGCTCTAGATCAGGCCCATAGGCTCTAGATTCATTCTGGTAATGCGGAGCTTGCACACATCCTTTTGCAAAATATGGGTTTTTTCAAATGTAAATAAACTCTTGTGCGAATATCTGAAGCTGTTCCATAGAGAGCATCTAATAATATGCAATTGCATATAGGTTATACTGAAAACCAATCAGACCAATGCTTAAAGTGGAGCGGTGTACCATACTGTCACTTCTCACTCCATTGCGTTCTATTATTTTAGGTGTTTATAATATTATATAATTGCATAATAGATTTCTTTTATTTAAATCATGTATTTATTCATGTAAAAAAAACGCTAGTTCCCCCCTTTGTGACCACTGTTTAAACTCTCATATGGAGCAGGAAAAATGGTAAACATTAATCCTAATAGTGTTGAGTATATTTTACCACAAAAACACCAAATTGTAACACTAGATTCTTTTGTAATGTGAAGATACTATAAAAATGAAAAAGGATCCAAGTGTCATATTGTTTATCTACTTAGCAAAATCTGTTTAGAAACATTCACCTAGATTTTACCTCCTGATAGCATCGCTGAATAAACAATTAACTTTAGATGTTTACTTAATTAATTAAATGGTAATTTATGTACTCTGACATTATTGTGTTGTTTTATGTTAAGATGTTTAGCATCTCATTTCCTCACTTTCCCGCAGATTCTTTGTAGCTATGCAGATATTCCGCTCTCCCTTTCAAAATGGTCAAGCAGTATTTTTGCATCTCTCCATCTTACCATGGGCCTGTATTTATAGCGGACAATGTGCATAATAACCTATAGCAATTGCTTTCAACATCCTGGTTTTCAACAGCAAAGCTAAAATGATATTTTGACAGTTTTTCTTTGATTTATGAAAGAGGGCAATTAGCTGCTATTTTTATCTTACAGCAATAGTAACACAGTAACAGTAGAAACAGTTGCAAATGTACAAATTGGAAATACCACACTGCACTAAAGGCTGAGACAAATTTAAGGTCTCGCAGCACAATTTAGTGGAGAGTGAATGAGAGTGAAGAAAGAAGACGGCAAAGGTCACTGGAAGAAGCTTATACAGATATAGGGGTTGTAGAGATACTGTATGGGCATAAGAGATCGGGATTGGAATGGCATAGGGATATGTAGGAGAATACTATGGGATTATATGGATTTCTAATAATAAGGCCTCATATGTCTCCATAGAAGGGCTTAAAATGCCTCAATATGCCCTTATAATAGGTTATGGGTGCATATAAATCACTACTATGTGGGAATATAAAGTTCCATATGTATAGCAACATGCCTGTGCTGTGCTTCTAAATCAGTCCTTTCAGTCCAAAACTACTCACAGTGCAATATTTCATCTACCAATACCAACGCAAAAACAGACCATCTAGAAATCACTCAAAACATCCGGCTATAGGTATAGAAAAGATATACCCTACTGCAGACACAGAGATATAAAGGTAGCAGCATATCCTGAAAGTGGAAAGATGTTTACATAGTTAACTCAGATAATAATCTTAAGAATATGCTGTGGCTTTCACCATTTACCCAGTGTCTGCTTGACAGTGGATCAGGAAAGATTACATCTTTAGAAATAGTTTTTTAAAGAATATGTTTTATAAAACATTTTAGCTCATAGAAGTATTTTGATATATTTATATTTTATATATTTAACAAGCACATGCAATGTGTATATGTAGCAAAAGAAGTCTGAATAGTGTTAGGTCCAAGTTAAAAAGTCTGCACTATTGCTGTTATTTTCTCCCTTAACCACTAGCTTTGATTTTAATGCAGTTATAAGTGATACCATGTCCACAAATACTGAATGTAAAATTATATGTGTGATTAACTCATCTCAAGTAATTTTAAGTTTCATTCTACTGTATACACTATTTTATTATTTCATTTGATTATTATTATTATTATTATTATTATTATTATTATTATTATTATTATTATTTACTATTATTTTCTCACAATGTTTCTTTTTTCCTATGGAGCAGTAGTGTTGTGTGTAGAAACACACAATCACTACTAAATTCAGTGTTTTCTAGTTTAGATAACAGCTGCTCTTACATTAGTGCTACACTGAGTTAGATATGACTTGAAGTAAGATCAATAAACACCTTACATCACAATGAACACCCTTTAATGATTACCTTGGGAAGCAATACTCGTGTAATCCAAAGTTTATACCAAAGGTACTGGATGGATTTTGCATTTGAAAAATATTGATTGTTCCTCTTTATTCTCTGGCTTCTTAGGCTCATGGATCAAGTAACTGGTTCTCTTTACCAATTGACATCTTTATATGGTGTTTTACAATAATACATGATTAGATGTTGCAAAGAAAGGCAGAAGGAAACCTAGAGAGTTTTTATTATCTAATAATATATATATTGGAATTAATACTGCAGTATGATAAGTTGTTATAAGTGTAAAAGTAACTATTGTGGAATATAGAAACCGTTTGGCTCCGTGTGCGCGAGGGGAGTGTATCTCCTTGCACGCAGAGACTAGAAGATCGTATCCATGCATGTCAATTCCCTACTTATTCTTGCACTGAGACTGGATTCAGTCTACTGTTAGCATTTAAACCACTTATGTTTAATGCCGTCATGGACAGGATTGTGAGCCCACTTTGGATTCAATTGATTTCAGTCAAGTATTGATGAAGAAGCTTTACTTTGCTTTAAAGCAATTTGATGGCGTTAAACTATATTCAGGTTAATATAGTGGCATGCTTAGCATGGAAATGATTATTATTTATATTGCAAAGCATTCAGTTTGTGTTACAAAGGAATTATTTCTTATTCTTTCAAACATTTAACCTTCTAATAAAGGGAACGTCGATGGGGACATTTTCCGCTCCCAGCTTTGTTAATCTCTACATGGGTCACATATATGACCCTGGGAATGACCTCCGTATTAAAATTGCAAGCACTATATTGATGATATTCTGATTGTATGGGACAGTATGCAGGAGGCAATTGAGACTTTTATACAGAATTTGAACATCAATCAGTTTGACCTTATGATTACAGCACAAACTTAAGGAAACTCCTTTAAATATTTATACCTCTTGCTAGAAACACCCATTATTGAGTCCTTTACTAAAATCACCATCTCAATGTACAAAAAGGAAGTGGACTTCAACGGGTATTTGGAGTTTCATAGTTGCCTTCTCCAGAGGTGGACTGACAGACAAAAAATAATCATTTTAATTCAACAGGGGTCCAAACTAAAAATGTTAACTAAACACTGGGAAATGTTGCCAACAGAAGTGGTGATCACCTAAAATTTCTCACACAAAGAGAAAGCTTCTGGTTCTTAACAGATTCTGACTTAATAACAACCGCTAATTTACGCATGCTGCAGTCATAAGTCTGGCTGTGTGTGCGCATTGCACATGCACAGGGCAAATGTTACGCATCTGATTGTACGTAACTTGTACGTAACTCCATACGAAAGGGCGTGACATCCCTACGCAAGCCGATTATACGCATTTGGGAGGAGGAAGGCAATTAAATTGCACAGTACAGGTTTAGTTAGGCACTTACAGACGACAAGATGATACATACGACCAGAGATACGTAAGGAAAAGTTAAAGTAGGGTTTTGAACACGTAAAACAGCTAAGTTACGTGTGTGCAAGGGAAGAGCCCAGGGGAGTGCATTATACTTAGTAGTGCGTAACCCTGGTACACTTGCATATGTAAAATTACCTTTAAGTCTGGATCTGGCCCTTTGTCCTCTAAAGACCTAAATTAGGGTTTTGAAATCACTCCTTTTTGTAATTAGTTTGTAATGCACTTTTTGTAATCTGTTAAATTGAAATATTTTTGACCACTTTGTCGGTATTACTAATGACTCTCCTTTTCATCTCTCAATTTTTAGGTATATAGGTTAATCACCTTCAAAAAATTCTTATATTTATTTATTTATTTTTTAACTCTTGAATTGTAATTGTATTTTATCATGTACTTGCATCATTGGACCGGATCCAGACCTATGGGCACCTTACGGACGCCCGAGGTCATTACTGCCAACCTCGTTTGTTCACTTCCCGCTATTGGTAGGAAATATGGACCCCTATGTGTCCAGATTCCTGCCTTAAATTTTACGATCACTTTTGTGGCTTTACAGCCACGTACCTGATTGTAAAGGGGCTTCTCCCGCCCCATCACCTCATTAGCATGTCTATCCCCGCCTTCACAGGAGAGATATGACATGCGTAAATGGGGGGAAAGCGTAACGTTCATTATGTACTCCGGCCCTTACGGCGTCGTAAGAAGGTTGTGCGCATGGGCACAACATTCAAAACAGAGGAATTACTTATGAGCTCGTCGGCCGTTACCTAGGATTGGCCCCATTGTCTTTTTTCATTTGTTAAAGGTCTAGTTATTTAACAGCATGTCATCTTTGTAAAATTGCAAGGATTCGCTATATCAGTTGTTGTAAATACCTTGTTTACAATGAACGGATATTTTGGTGTATTATTGATGTAGTTAATTGTTTAAACACAGCTGAACAATATAACCTGTGTGTGTGTATAAAACATCTGACTCTGAGATTGATAGCCATGCCCCTGACGAAGTTTGTTTAGATGAAATGTGTAGAGTTTGAGCTGAACCTTTTTCTAAACCCTCCAGCATCTAGCAGCAGCATGAAGCAACAACAGAGTCTCGAGTTGTGAATGGCACTCATCTATTGGCTGATTCTAATACTGATGTACCGCATCAAATCTCCAGCGTTCCGTAAACCTATAGATTGTCCGACAGGGTGGCACATCCTCTCTGTGCACTTAAGCTCCATTAGGTAAGTGGGAGTATTAAAATATTACAGTAAGGGTGGGTTTGTCAAATTCCATGTGGATCAGTGATAGTAGGGGCTGCTGATCTGCACAGTTGTAAGTGCTGCCATAATTGCTTGACAAATGGGAGTGACAGGGTAGTCATTTTCTACCTATACTCTTTATTGGAGACTCTTGATATATATACTATTTTGAGCCCACCTGTTGGTTACTTTAGCTATATGCTATCTATCTTGCTGAATCCCTTCCTATTGGAGATACAATCATTACCATATGGTTCCCTAACATTTGGAATGTTTTGATAATGTTTTAATAAAACTTGTATAATGTTAATATATGCTGGCCAGGTATATTGATTTGGGACATATATTGTTTGGTTGTTGTATATATACATTAGCACAGCACTGTTTGTTTTTACTTAGTTCATTCCTCTCATCTGTGCAGACTGACAGGCCCAGTACTATATCACTATTCTGTGCCTGTTTGTTAAGGATTGTGAGAGCACCTTTAATTGGTTGATTATATTTATACTTACAGTATATAGATATAGATACAGTAGATAGATAGATAGATAGATAGATATATAGATAGATAGATAGATAGATAGATAGATAGATAGATAGATTATACGCCCGGGCGATCATACGCTACGCTCGCGGGCGTAGGTCTGGATCAGGCCCATTGTAAATACTATGCACTCCCCCGGACACTCCCCTCGATCGGCCGTAATTTCACTGCCTTACGCCTGCTGAATCCTACCTTAACTTTTGCAAGTGTAACAACGGCAGGACGTAACTACGCCATGGTCGTAACTACGTAACCCAGCCTATACTGTACGATTTAAATGCCTCCCCCTGCCTACATTCCGTAATATTTATAAGGCGCTACACAGTATCCGCAGCGCTGTACAGAGGCAATAGCAAATACAATAGTTACATATAAAATTCAATACAATGATTAACAGAGGGTATAAAATACATGAACAAGGAATGCAATACATGTACAAAGCAAAATTTAAATACAGTAAAAGAAAAAAAAACCCGCGGTGCAAAATATAAAAAAGGTGCTGGATATGTGTGTAGGAGCAGAGTAACAAAAGAGAAAGACAATGGAGAGAAAAAGGTGAGAATTGATGAGGACAAGGAAGCGGGGTGATGACAAGAGGGAGGAGGACCTTGCAGAGTTAACATGCTAAGTGAGAGAGGACATATGTACGGAAATATACAAATATACGGAAACACAGGGATGAAGAAGGGGAGGGCAGGTAAGTTTAGGTGGAGGAAGTGTAGGCTAGCCTGAAGAAGTGGGTTTTGATGGAGCGTTTGAATGATTGGAAGATTGCCTGGATTGCCTGATAGGAGGTGGTAGGCCCGGGAGAAGTCTTGGATGCTGGAGTGAGAGGTAATTATTAGGTTGGAGTTGAGGTGACGATCACCAGCAGAGCGGAGGGGACAGGATTGAGTGTGGATGGAGATAAGGGAGGAAATTTAGGGGGTGGTGGAGGAGGAGAGAGTCTTGTAAATTATGCTGAGAAGCTTGAAGAGAATTCTGAAAGGGACAGGAAGCAAGTGTAGAGAATAACAGAGAAGGGAGGTGGAGGCAGTGTATTTGGAGAGGAAGATGAGTCGGGCTACAGCATTAAGTATAGATTGTAGTGGTGAGAGATGGACCAGAGGGAGGCCAGAGAGGAGAATGTTGCAGTAGTCCAGACGGGAGAGAGTGAATGAGCGTTTTAGTGGCATCAGCAGTTAAGAAGGGTCTTATGCGAGCAATGTTGCGGAGATGAAAGCAGCAGGACAGTGAGAGGGCGTGGATGCATGGGGTGAAAGAAAGAGAGGAGTCCAGGATGACACCCAGGCTTGGGGGGAGGAGAAGATGGTGGAGTCACCAATAGTAATGGAGATAGTAGGGGTACAGGTGATATGAGAAGGAGGAAAGACTACAATTTCAGTTTTGGCCATGTTAAGCTTGAGAAAGCGATTGGACATCCATGAGGAGATGGCAGAGAGGCAATTTGACACTTGAGGAGGTGAGGAGAGATAGATTTGAGTGTCGTCGGCATAGAGGTGGTAGTTAAAGCCAAAGGAGCTGATGAGGTCACTCAGAGAAGAGGTGTAGAGTGAGAACAGAAGGGGACCAAGGACTTAGCCCTGGGGCACTCCAATTTTAAGAGAAGTGGTAATAGAGGAGGAGCTAGGAGTTACGACAGAGAATGAGCGGTCTGAGAGATAGGAGGAGAACCAGGAGTGAACAGAGCCAGAGAGGCCGAGGGAGCGAAGGGTGTGGAGTAGGAGAGGGTGATCAACGGTGTCAAAGGCTGCAGACAGATCCAGGAGGAGGAGAAGGGAGAAGTGGCCCTTAGATTTGGCAGAAAGGAGATCATTTGTGACCTTAGTCAGAGCAGTTTCAGTGGAGTGCATGGGGCGGAACCCAGATTGGAGAGAGTCAAGGATGGAGTTGTCAGCAAGGTAGCTGATTAGACACTTGTAAAGAAGCTGTTCAAGCAACTTGGAGGCGAAGGGTAACAGAGAGATAGGTCGTTAGTTAGAGGTTGAAGTGGGGTCAAGGTTCGGTTTTTTAAGGATGGGGGAGACAAGAGCATGTTTAAAGGGGGGGAGGAGCCAGAGGAGAGGGATAAGTTAAAGAGGTGGGCAAGATGGGAGCAGGTGGAGAGAGAGAGAGACCGGAGAAGATTAGAGGGGATGGGATCAGCATATCTTTAGGAACCGAGTGAGCGGGGAGTGCCAGCGTTGGGGGTTGGCGTGGCGAAGGGAGACAGATTAGAGAGGGCAGGCAGCATCAAGGGCGGAGGACAGGGCGTTGTTGTAGAACGAGGTTGCTAGATTAGGGCAGCACATAGTGGAAATGCGTGCGAGGAGGGGGTCAAGGTAAGAGGTGAAGGCCATAACATCAATGGAATTGAAGTTTTACGGGAAAGTATACGTTTGGGGGGCGAAGAAAGAAAGGGAGAGGAAGAGAGAGAGAAGGAGATAAGATGATGATCAGAGAGGGGGAAGGGAGAGATTTAGAAGTCAGACAGGGAGCATGAGCGTGAGAAAACGAGGTCAAGGGAGTGACCCCGGTTGTGGGTAGGTGCTGAAGTCCACTGTGACAGGCCAAGGGAATTGGAGAGGGAAAGAAGTTTTGTAGTGGTGGGGTCTGAGGAGTTGTCAGCAGGGATGTTGAAATCACCTAGAATAAGAGAGGGTAGGTCAGAAGACAAAAAGTGGGGGAGCCAGGCTCCAAAGTTATCAATTAATTTGGAGGAGGGGCCAGGGGGGCGGTAGACAACAGCAACGCGGAGATGGATGTACTGTACGATTTAAATGCCTCCACCCGCCTACATTCCGTAACTGGAGCGTATTTATGGCTATCTAATCTAGGCACACCCAGTTGGCCGTGATTACGCAAATGTTACGGGCGACCTATTCTCAATTACGGCCGCCCTTAGTTACGACGGGAAACATCTGCTGGGAGCATGCGCAGAACGTACCTAAAGCCGAAGTTACGCTTACAGCTGGCGTAAATACACCCGTGGTCGTAGTTCTGGATCTGGCCCATTAAGCCTAATTTTGTCCATAAGCCTAAAGCTACTCTGACACCGCTGCTGTACAGTAATGTAAGTAGGACTGCTTATGTAGATTGTGCATTTTCCTTATATAATAGTTAAATAACAATGCAGGTAAAAGCATTGATTCAATCAAATTACTTATCCTCTCATTTATATGCACATTTATGAATATGTCAGAAATATTCATTGTATCATATTGTACTGTACAAGTATTTTCATAGATATTTTTTTCATATTGAATTTACTGAGATTTAATGGTACTGCACGAATCATTAAATTGAAGCTAAGCAAAGAGAATGCTTGTCAAATATGTATTTATAAGTTATTTACTTTATTACTGTACTGTCCTTTACAAAGCATGATTAATACATTTTAGGATTGTACAACTCAGTTGCAAATTTTGTAGTATTTTTGCCATACTGAATTTGAGTATTGTTCAATTGATTTGCACCTGCCTATCCCTTGTTGAGAATGATATTACTGATGATGATGGATCGGATCCAGATTTAGTAGTTGGGGCTGTTTTCCTCATGCTCTGTGTGAAAAACAGACCTGGACCGGATTCACAGATCCGTATTTACTACGTGCACATTTTTATACACGCACGTTGCAAGGCAAGACCCATGACACTCCCCTCGGCCAGCCAGGTTTTTCAATGACTTCCGCCTCCATAGGGCAACCTTAAGTCTACATGTGTACTTACGTGCGTATGTTACTTACTTGCATATTTATTTAACCATGCCCTTTTACGTAACTTCTACCATCCAGATAAAAACCACGCTCCTCCGTACGTATGTCCCTAAGTGTGATTCACAAGTCCGTGCCGAAAGTACTTGCGTGCGTAAATACTACATAATGTGCGTGGAAAAAGTTACAATGTACGCGCAGTTAATCTGCTCCTAAAAATACGCACACAACCTTACGCAAAAACGAATCTGTGAATACGGTCCCCAAACACATGTAACAGACTTCCAGCATGAATCTGGATCCTCAAGATCATAAGATGCATCAATCATGTCCACGTGGTGGTAGGGTGGAGGTATTTAATTGATACAGTAAGAGCTAGGCTAATCCCTTACGTACGATCCTTATTTGTGCACCTATCCTAGGGGCGCCAGTGTCTAAATATAAAGAATATAGCAAAAGACAAAAGGGAGCGCTATAGTAGCCTCAGGGTGCAAGAAATCATACACATATATTCTAAACAAAATAAGTACCGCAGCAGCTTCAGGGGAGGGAAAACCCCTATAAAAAGCAAATAGAAAGAAATGTGTAGAAGCGCTTCAGGATACAAAATTTTATTTAGATTAAATATGATTTTTATATTTTTATTGCTGATTTATTTATTTTATTTTATTGTTGATAATTATTTCCTCTTTATTTTTATTCTCATATTTAATCTAAATAAAATGTTGTATCCTGAAGCGCTTCTACACATTTCTTTCTAAATGTAAAGGTTTGGTTCTAGTGGCGGAAACCCATAAGTAGGCTTTAGTCCCACATTAGTGATGGTGATGCGTCAGCTCAACCTACAGAAAGTGGGTGACCTTCTCTAAAGAAAAGTAACAGAGTACAAGGCACCAACAAGATAGTATGAGGCCCTAATTGTTTAAAAGGTATGACTATGTATGATCCCAGTTGCAGTCCCCGGTCAAAACTTTTCATTTCCGAAATAGGGACATCCGAAAGTTCCTTTTCGGTTGTCCCTATTTCGAATACTCACCAGTTTATAAAAAAAAATTCAGAATGGGTGAGTATGCTGATTGGCATACTTCACCCATTCTCATTCTGAAATACCACCGCTGCCACTATCCCTCAGCCGCTGCTATCGCCGGACTGAGGGAAACGTGAGTAACCTCTCCAGGGTGCGGGGGAGGGAAGGTTAGGGTCAGGCTGCAGGGAAGGGAAAATTAGGGTCATGCTGCTGGAGATGGTGGATTAGGGTCAGGCTGCAAGGAAGGGAGGGTTAGGGTTAGGGTAGTGAGAGGGGAGGGTTAGGATTAGGGAAAGGGGGACTATTGGGGGACTATTTTTACTTACTTTTCGGACCACCGAAAGCTCGGTGCACCATGGATCAATTGCAATGCCTCCTCGAGGCATATGCAATCGAAATCCCAGCCAGTTTCAAACTATCTAGGGCCGTTCTAACCACGGACCCACACCCATGAAAAAAATATATACCTCAGGGTTGCCGACTCTCCCGGAATGTCCGGGAGACTCCCGAAATTCAGGCAGGTCTCCCAGTATTTTGGGAGAGCCTGCAAATCTTCCATGAAACCACGGCCTCAAGTCCTGCCCCCCTGTCTGGCAACACTAGTATACTAGTGTTGTTAGGGACAGGGAGGGACTTGATGACGCAAATTGCGTCCTCGAGCCTCTCCCCATCCCTATTAAACCCAAAAATTAGTAATAATAGTTAAGGAGAGGGGCTTAATGAAGCGATTTGCATAAATCACGTTGTTAAGCCCTGCCCCATGCATGCATTTATGGCTTCCCTTCCGGAGAGAAGCTTTAAAAAGTAGGCAACCCTGATATACCTTCACCTGGACGCAGCATGCTATTGGAAAGTTACTTCAACTATTTTCTCACTGTGCACAATTATATAGGCAGGTGACTCCTGATTTTTACTGATATTAAAGTTAAAAAGCATCTATAGCTGCATACCATGCTTTAAACCAAAATTCTATTCGCTTACATTGACTTCTACATTTCCATACCATCACTTCCATTTCAACCACAGTAATAAACTATGAAATACTGACAAAAACTAATTACACATTTTTCTTTTGTCCATAAAACTGCTTGTGCAGGAAGCAGCTGAAATATAAGTTCCCCTCTAAAACGTTTACAGCTAATAATGGTAATACAGAATGAAGCATGCACACATTTTAGACTTAACAACTATGAACTATGAAATGATTCTTCCAAAATAATATTACTTAAAAACACCTACTGGGAAGAGAGAACATTAGGTTTACAAAAAAG
The DNA here is from genome assembly GCA_011038615.1 of Limnodynastes dumerilii. Classification (NCBI taxonomy): domain Eukaryota; kingdom Metazoa; phylum Chordata; class Amphibia; order Anura; family Limnodynastidae; genus Limnodynastes; species Limnodynastes dumerilii. Next base: position 172,552 of record WWET01001052.1, read on the forward strand.
AGTGCTGCAAAGCGTGTTTCTAAAATGTGCCAATATATACATAACAGAGAGTCCTGGGCACAGGTTGCTATCATACCATGCAAACAGACCACTAACACCTTGCATGACCATTGCCATTAAAAGCAATCTGCAGAGATGGCCAGG
>WWET01001052.1:214419-225165 GCA_011038615.1 Limnodynastes dumerilii
TTCACACTGAGCCTAGACCCGGGATTTTCGGTCTTGCCCCGGCAAAGTCCCGGGTTTTTGGCTCAGTGTGAACGGGGTATTAGAGCCACAGCAAATCCCCTGGTCATCTATAAAATATATATCTGCAAATTATTAACAGGTATTAAAATAATGCTTTAAAAAATGAATGCACACAACAACTACCATTATAACTTGTATATATATTTTCATATTGTAATATTTAAATTATCCAATTAAAAGCACTACAACTGCAATAACATGTACTGAAAACAAAGTCAAAGTTAATTGAGAAAGGATCATTATATTTTATTATATCTTCATGTATCATTATTTTACAATGTTCCAGCTTCTCCAGAATGGTGGGATATGTTGTACACTTTTCAAATTCATAGTTATATTTGCATTAAAACAAGAAGTCCAATAATAATGACAGATTATATAAATTATAAAAGTAACTTAAGAATTATGGAATTCTGCTGATTTGAAATTTCTTGCCGCTCACATAGTAAAATGTGTACAGTTGAAATGTAAACAACTTTCTAAAGGCCTTTATAAAAAAAATAGCTACACGCATAATTATAAGACAAATCATTGTATTGAGATTTATATGATAACATAGAGCTGGTTGGGGTAAGTTAGGGGAAGAATGCATTTGTTAACTTTATTGTAGGTATAAAGTTCCAAGGTTTGTGCAGCTTAATATACAGAAGTTGGTGAGAAACTAAATATAAACAGGTGCAATGTCAGGTAACAACATTCAAACAGGTTTGGTGTCAAATGGTAGCGAAGCAGTAGATATTTAGGTTTGGGGTTTCTGGGTGCAGCATATAACATTCCCTAGCACTAGTCATCAGCTAACAGGTCTAAAGAGTTATATAGGCCAAATCTCACCTCCTGGAGAGGAAAGGGTGGTGTTTCCTGACAGGTCTCAGAATATCCCCCATGTAGCTGTCTCTCACTCTTCCACAATATAAACTAAATAAATTTGAAAGAGATGGTCTCTCTTTCACTATAATTAATATAAGGGATGTTTATGGCAATAAACGTAAACTAATGTTTAATGGATAGATTGATAAATGTGATTAAGTGATGTGCCTGTGTGGCATCTATTAATAGGCTCTTGTAAATGACCAGATTCCGTCACATTTGGTCATTTGCATCTTTTTCCAATTTGAACTCTAATCCCATTAAATAGATTATACGATCAGCCTTTCTCACAGACCAAATTTCACTCTAGGACACTTTTGCAAACAATCTAGAACAAAACACAAACATGTAACTGCTATTAACAGTCGTTCAAATTTTACTCTCATATTAACCCCTTTAGAAGAATGAGAATTGATTATCATAACTCACAAAGGACTTGTAGTCAAACAAAGTAGTTTGATTTTTGCAAGTGGAGCTTTTTAAATGATGTGACCACAGTGGTACAAGGGCTAATTATTGCACTTGTTAGTACTATTTATTTAGTGGCACTTTCCAGTCATTCATATTTATTCAAAGTGACTCGGGAATGTATCTTTATATCACAGTCCATCTTTACAACATTCATGAAAGTAAATTTAAATAAGTATTAATCCCATTTTATTCTTCTGGTAGGGTCATTGAACAATAAAGTTTCTTGATTGCTTTCTGGTAACTGCCACTCTCAAATGTATTATACATATCTTTAAAATACCTTATATATTAGTCTGTAGTTCCATGTTATATATAACATACAGTAAATATTATATTCAAATTACAATAAATTTGCTATCACTGTTATGAAGGAAAATGAGCTTTTCTGTAAAACATTGTAACAATCATTTTTATGCAATCACTAATAGTCCATATCGTGTTTAATTTTATAGCTGAGGATGTATCATCATCTACATAAGCACTGAATTGTACACTAGAAATTGGATGCTAAAACAGCATCTGGCATTTAATCCTTTTTTAAATAAGAAAATTAAATTTGAAAAACCTGGCACTAGTTTATGCTGATTATAACAATCTTAATTATCAGATTTTCAAAATCTGGCATCAACTATTTGGATTTTTGTTTATCCATTCAGCTAATTTTGCCTCATCCTTATCAGTAACTGATGACTGTGAATAATTATTTTCTTTTGATATTTTCTGGAAAAAACGATGGCACCATCAAGCGAAACGTTCTATTAAAGTAATTTAAGAATATTTGTATCTCCAACATTTTACCAAGTGTTGAACAATTAATGTAAATGATAAATAGAAAATAAGAGAAGTGCAACATCAAAACTGAAGCTGATCAAAGCCTCATCCAGAGTTACAGACAACAGGGGAAAAGCAGCAAATCTGCAACTCTGAGGAACCATGTTGAATTGCAGGGGGAGGCAAATTTTAAATGTGCAAACCGTTGAGAGATAACCTTTCCCAGCTCAAAATACAATTTAAAAATAGAGCTGTTCTACAGCTAGGCTCAGATAAAGCTTTCACAGTCATGGGGGTAGATCCAGAACTACGTCCGTCTTCCATAGACGGACGTAATTCAATTAACAATATCTACTGCGCATGCGTAGTAGCTATTGTACGTAATCTGCATATAATTTTGATACGTAGATTGCGTATATGCGGTCTTTTAGACCACATATACGCAATCTACGTATCGAAATGATAAGCAGATTATGTACAATAGCTACTACGCATGCGCAGTAGCTATTGTTCATTGAATTACGTCCGTTTATGGAAGACGGATGTAGTTCTGGATCCGGCCCAATGATGCTTATTTCATAACATGATGGGGGTTAGATTGCAGAGCATTAATAAATTATTAAAACTTTGTTTATTTCCCATTTAGCAGCTGTTGGCTTACTGCAGAGATCAGACATTGGTGCTGACATCACCCATTCAATTTAATATCTGACATCAGCTGCATTGTCTGAAATCTGCATGAAACCAGTAGCTGCTAACTGACAAGTAAACAAAGCTTTTATAATTTATGAATCCCTATTCAACTTTCCCAGCAGATAGGCCAGTCACTCTGTGATCAAACCCAGTATAACACAAATTATGATGCTCCTGCAAATTATAGCTCCAACCCTTATACAAAATTTTCCTTTCTCCTTTACAGAATATTGATTTATTGTCAGCAATCTAGATGCTCTGCTGATACTGCAGCATACCTGATGACTTATTACATGTGTACTGAGTTTTGTCCCTGGTTTTGCCAATGTTTGTAATTGTACTTGTAACCTTGCTGTCTTCAAAAATCTAAGCTTCAATTCAATTTCCAGTTGCTGTCTGTCTCCTCTCTGTAACTGGGCTTTGCTTATTTTACAGTATTTCACAGATGGCTGTAACAGCTTTTGTGGTAGTCATGTTTGGAGATATCAGTATTAGCAAATAATTGTATATTTATGAGATAACTTTTAAAAGACTTGTGAAAAGTGCACATTTTCTGAAAACTAGGATCATAAAACACCCCCCTTATGCGTTCACACAGAATATATCTGTGATCAAGCAATCCAATTTTTAAATTTTTATTTTATTTTTTTGTGCCAGATTTTTAAATGGTGTGATGGAAGCAAACACATTTTACAGTCTGTGTGTGCACTACCCATTCTGCCCTATTCAACCTAATCTCGGAGGGCCATGCAAGCAAGGAGAGTGACCTCCAATCACTTGCATTCAAAGCAGGATGCAGCAGGGTCCAGCATTGTATCCCTGCATTTGAAACTGTGAATATAGAAAATAAAACACTGGAATAGAATCAGTGTAAGACCTAGGCATGTGTATATCAGCTTTGTTGGCATCTCAGAATGAAACTTTTTAAGACTTTAAGCTATGACTTTTTACTTTTTCTTCTTTATTAACCTAATTAACACACAAGATAATAAAATGTACCAAGGTAAACATAGAAATAAATCATACTTCAAACAGGTAATCAAACAGTTCAAACAAACATACACACACACACGCATATACACACACACACACACACACACACATATGCTAATTTATGAATATAAGAAATGTGACTTTATCAATTTCTCTGTTTTTTTTTAACAATAAATATTGTTCTGGAAGTATTCGTAGCAAAATAATTGCATAATATCCACTTATGTTCATGTTAATGTTTATTATGAGTTTGGAAAATCTCTGTTTCTCGTTCTGCCTTAAACTGTAGCATCACATTTTAAATAAACGCAATGTTATTTAAATTGCAAATAATGGCATGCACGTTTTACTGTGTAAACCTGCTATGTTCAGAAACCTTGAATCTACATTTTATTTTATATAAACAAATTATCGCTAAAAATAAGAGATTTCTTACAATAATAACATGTTGTTGTCAAGGTAAAGGGGTAGATTTCCACTGTTAAGGAAAAAAGTTATACATTTTTCAAATGAGCCTTAATATTACACATTTTACCTTATTCCTAAAGACATTGGTGGTGTGCCAGCTTTTTACCCTAAAGAGCACCTGGGCAGTCAGTTTATTGGAACATTTATTGGACATTTGTTTTATTATGATTTCATTTAGTTAATGAATTATGTAGCCTATAAAATAGGTGGGTATTTAGATGGTGACTTTATCATCCCTGAATGCAATATTTTAAAGATCCTCCACTCTGCAGAGCCATTATAACACAATATAAGTTATTAAAATTGTGGGAATATAATCTTTGGGACATAAAAAGGTGAAATGGTGATTTATGTCCCTTGTTTAATTCTATTGCATTTTAAATTAGCAAGATATGTTTACATATGAAGTTATTTTAATTTTCTTTGTCTTGCACTGCCACCATAGTAACAAAAGTATATAACCCAATATAGTGTTGTTTTTCGGTGGATCGGTTATTATCAAAAGTGCCAGCAATTGTCTAACAAACCCATATGTATAATGGACTTGATCTGGAGTTCTAAGGCAGTGGAGGTACATGCATCCTATCTAGAGCTGTGACTTTTGCAATTCTGGATAGAATGTACAGAAAAGGTGAATCTATTTGCAACAATGCAAATGGATACATATAGGCAGAGGCTGCTTTTTCTTTAGTTTATAATCACATTAGAGCACGAACAGTGTGTTACATAATGCTTGAATAAGAAGAAATGGAGATACACTGCTTATCAGTAGAAAACCCCTTTGCATTAGGAGCAGAGCAAACGGATGCGAACACAAGCGGATGGGCAGCAGTGCACCCATCTTTCTGTGCTCGCTCCCCTTCTTCACAAGGTCACCACTTTGTTTTCACTGAACAATATGTGGAAGCGAAGCTCAGGATCAGGTCCAATATGTGTAGTCTGTATTAATATTTTGGGTTAAATGCATACAATTTTTGAATCATGGACCTTTATAACAGGGCCGGTGCTAGGGTGTTTGGCACCCCCCTGCAAACTTTAAATTTACGCCCACCTGTTTAACAATTTATCACTATAGTTACTAGAGTATAGTATCCATGGACCTGACCTAGGATCCATGGACCCAAGCTTAAGAAAGCATTAAGTTCTTAAATATACGCAACTAGTGGCAAGGCGACTCCCCCCGTCATGTCCCTGGTTTTCATGTTCTTAATTGACTTACGAATACCATAGGGCTACTTTAGGTTCTTAGTTGTGTGCTTAGGGTTGCTAAATAAAAAAGTTTCTGGCTATCCACGCCCAGATCATTTAAATGCCTCCCTCCACCCAATCTTCTTATGTGTGTTCTTAAGTTTTCAGGCACGCCCCTTCCTTCTTAAGTTACTACGAACCTTGCAGAAATAGGTTCATAGTGGTTACTCACAGCAATCCCGTTCCTAAGTCCAACATAGTTTACATATAATAAGTTACCATGCATGCGCATTTTATCCTTTCCTAAATATACGCATCAAAAAAGTAACATTTTATTAACTGTGAATCAGGTTCCTTGTAAGCATCATAAAACACAATCTTGTAACTACAATAAAAAGATTGAACCCTCCCAAAGGGGTGGAGATATTGACAAAATTATACTACAAAAAAATGAAGATGGATATTCTTGCTGGACAGTACGGTGCCAGAAGGAATGAATTTTCAATTTTCAAATATTTTCTTACATTTGCCCACTATCTTAGAATATCGCTTACAGTCTCATTCCCCCTATAACCATTATGTGACAAGATATCCTCAATTAATCTAACTCCCTTGGCTATTTTCATCTAATATTTCATCTATATTTCAGTACTTTTATTCCTCATCAGCTGAGCATTTTAATTACGTATTTATTCATTTGTACCATTCCCCAACCTTAAACACACTCGTTTTCATTATACTGACACTGTTACTTTTAATCCTAAACAGGCGCTCTGACGCAATGCAATTCTATTGGTGAACCATGACCTTAAATAGTTGATCAGTTGCACCTGTTAACAAGCTCTCCCAGGACGAAGCCACAAGCAAAACGTACGTTGGAGACTTCACTTGCACGCGGGATCCGGTGCGCATGGGTCCACACATAAGGTTTGACTCGTCCCATGTACAGAACTGCAGGACGTACAGAGTCAATTTACATCCAGTGTTCTGGTCGTAACCCAGTTTTCTGGGTATGTGCACTGATTTACACAAAGAGCTTGCAGAAATCAGCTGTTGTACTGGATTCTGGATCTTTCCAATAACCTAATTTCTCATTAACCTTTATCCCTATGTAGAAATCCTGAACAAGGGCCACCTTAGGTCTTAAAATGCCCCTGTATCTTGGGTAAAACAATTGTACAATGCTCAACATCTATAGGTCTGTTTCACCTACTTATACACTTATATTCCTATATTTACACTCCTTATACTTATATTACTTATAGTTAATATACAAAGCATGAACACAGATATGTGGGGGTCTAGTAGGACCCTCAAATGATTATATGGAAATATCTTGCTTTAAACATATATATTATACTGCTTATAATGCTTGTGCAATAGTTCTGCAGAGAATTGATTCTTACATATTTTGGTTTTCTGACATGAACAAGAAGCCAGACACCCAGGAATGTCTTATCCGACAACTCTGGCCGAGCTACAAGGATGTTGGAATCTGAGAATTAGCAAAGAACAGATCAACATGGCATATACCATAGTGTGATAAGGAGAAGGAGATGTTCTGACCTTAAATTTTAAGACAAAACATGACCTCGAGAACTATCCTGATCTGCAAAGTTTTTTTTCTGTCTAATTAGTATTTCTGTGTATAAATATGAGTAGCCGTTTGAATAAAATTCGGATCAGTTTAGACACCAGACACTCACTGTGTGGTCTACAATTTCTGCACCCTGATCGATCGTATATTTGGGTAAGATTGGCTTAACATTTTTTACATTTTTTTTGTTACAAATTCTTGCGGGGTTTTTAGCCTTGTAAATTTTGCCCCTAATATTGCTGGCTTGGTTGTAGATTATTGCAGCATTAATTTGTGTCTCAGCAGTCAGTATCAGGACCAGTAGAGTCAGGGGCTCAAACACTTGTTTCCTAGGTGGATGGTGCGGCACCTGAGTTTTTATTGCCAATCTGGTAAATTAACAACTGTGATTAAAATGTTAATACCGTTCTTGACCTGATTTCCTTACCCTTCCACCATTCATATCAACAAACATTTATTAAAAGTTTTATTAAAAATAAAAGTAATCAATAAATATAACTAAAATGAAGACCATATTTGCAGTTGTGTTTGTCTTTATTTATTTAGTAAGTGTTGGGTAAGGAGAGTGCATCAAAGCTCGGGGAATTAATCTGAAATTATGCTATCAATTGCTTTGTGAATTGTAATGGTTTCCAGGAAGCAATGACGTTGTTGCTTTGTCACTTTTCACTCTCTTAGCTGCTGAACATCAGTATTTATTACAATACACATTCCACCCTTTGATCTACAGTACAATGGTCATATGTTCCATAAGTAACACAACCAGAGTTATTATGATTTCATGATTATTGTTAAATATTTCTATGACATATGCAGCCTGACATTGAGATGATTCGTTTGTAAGGTTTTCCATCTGTAAAAACCATAACCAGTGTAGAGGAATTTTAAATGTGCAAATCACTGAATGTGAACACTCTATAAAGTAAGCATTACAAACAGAAAACCTAAGGTTTTTGGACAGTTTTGTATTTCAAATATTATTTTAGTTCAATCTTCTTAAACAAGCAAGATTTGGTAAATGCTATTTAACAAACTCAGATTTCATCATCCTTTTTTGTACAATGATGGTGTGAAATTATGTAATATTACAAAAAAAAAACAGATGGTTAATCTTTAAGTATCTGTAAAATGTAACATTACATATTTCTAAAGCAGTTATGTGCAAACTGGCCACTCACTATATAATGTTCCCAGCTCCCAACAAAGGGCTTTGATAGCCACAAACATTGCATAGTGGCCACACCCTGGCCAACAATTGGGTCAATCGCCCTAGTATCCCGCACCATGGTAATAGGATCAGCAAAGCAGCACTATGATTGTTCAGGTTGGCTAAAACCATTTACTGGGTCACAGTGTTTTAGGACCATTTTGTTGCTCTTTTGACAATTCAATACTTGGAATACATTACACAATAATCAGGCACTGAGTTGATTATGGTCTGATTGCATCAATTATTTTGTAGTGTATAGGTTATACCCTAAAGACAGTGGGCTTTATCCAAACTTGAACATGCTATTGATGGCGTAGCACCTCTCTGTGTTCTTTTGTATTGCGCATGTCTTGAAAATATGCACACACAAGGCTGGACCCAGAATTTATAAAGACAGTCCTACATTCGTCACGTGCATAAGTGGGGCGGGCCCACTCTCGTTGTGTACTAGATAAGCAGGGTGGGTGGGCATAGAACTGGTGATTGTACAGTAACAAAGCCCTTATGTACGATCCTCCATTCTGTATGTAGCCTTCTGCATAGGGAAACTTTAAGGTAGGGACCTGCATGCGAAAGGCCCATATGTGTGATGGGAGTGTGTGATGAGGATTGAAGGATTCCACACCACATACCCATCTGCAAGGAAATCTAAGCAAACATAGAAGCCAGCACAGAGCATCAACACCTATTTTGTAAACTAGAGTGCTTGTTTGGAAAACTGTCTATTTTGGAAGTGCTGATATTTGTAGGTATTAAAAGTAGGAAGGAAATACCACATAATAAATGGGGGAGACTATACTAAAGTTGTATGCAAAAACATTACTCCTTATGGATCGGATTCACACTTAAAAAGCTCCGGCTTCTTAAGTGTGATTATTTAAGATTGAACCTACTTTACTACGCATGCATTTACGCAATCTGTGTACCACTTAGGTATGTATAATGATTACATGTGGTCTTTAAAGTAGATGGTTAAGTAGGAGGCGTGCCACTGTAGTGTCGGTGAGTTTTTAAGAAGAAGGGTGGGGGAGGTATGTAAGGAGGTGGGAGGGTGCGGTGAGCTATTTTCCAATAGAAGAAAAATGTTCATGGTTACTTAAGGTAGCCCTTTGGTATTCTTAAGTGCTGTTAGGTTCCTAAATATAAGGGCGGGTTGTGGGGCTGGACGTGTGAGTTAGCTTTGGACCTGGCCACAACTAACTCACTCTTGAGTCTGAATACAGTGCTATATTAAAGCTTCCATTAATTCCATTATCAAAGTGTAAGGGTTGAAGGTGCAACAATGGCAAGAGTATATATTTACCAACAAAATTAAAGGAGAAACCTCAAAAGGGTCATCCGGCCTCTGTTCCGCATGTTTCAGCTTGATTATACCGATAACACCTTTTCAACTTATTATTATAAGAGGTGCTCTCTCGGGAGCGAAGCACCACCATGAAGTGTTTTTTTTATAATTAATTTACTTATGTAAATAATAGGGACTACTTTGGGTATTTTTGCCTGATCCTTGTAGTATATTAAGTTTAACCATAATTTGAACAACAATTATTGCTGCTTATAAGGTGGTTTCCATTTAATTAATTTGCGATTTGATAAACACTATACAGAGGTCCGGTTGTGGTTGTGCAAGTTGGACTTGAGTTGCCATTGTACTGGTGATTTTTAAACATTGTGTGTTCTATGTAAATAGTATTTTTGCTCTTTTGCTGACATTTAATAGAAAAAATTAAAAGTTATATTAGTGTGCTCATGCAAATGGTGCCTTTGAGGTTTCTCCTTTATCCTTGTTGTAAAATATTTCTAGTTATAACTAAAGGCATTTTTCTTCGAGTCATAACAGATATGAATTGTATCTTAAAATGTTGAAAACCCATTTTTAGCATTTCATTTCAGCTATGCATTAGCACTGTAGTTTATTATTACATATTTTTATATAAGTAGATTTGTACTATGTAAACTAATGAAACCATTATTAAAGGATTAACCATATTATTTCTGTTGGTAGAACTGTAAAGCAACTGGTTTCAGAAGCAGCTATTTTTTCAAACAATAATTGAAGAAATAAATTCAGCTTTATTCTGAAAGGTGTCGAAACAGTTCCAGCTGTTAATTCCCATTGTTATCTGTCAAATCTGCTTAAATACTGTTCGAAAAAATTGCTTATGATGTGTGACAAATTGCTTACATTACTGTAAATAATATTGTGTCAATGGAAATACTTTAACTAGATTTACTGGAATGCAATTTTTAGCAAATTAGGAACATTTGATTTTTCTGTCATCCATTCTTATATTATCCAACACTTTAGCGCTGCATACACTATAATATACTAGATTTACTGCAATTTTTAGCAAATTAGGAACATTTGATTTTTCTGTCATCCATTCTTATATTATCCAACACTTTAGCGCTGCATACAATACAATAT
>WWET01001052.1:243035-281728 GCA_011038615.1 Limnodynastes dumerilii
TCCTTGATATATTTGAAAGCTACTTTGTTATCCCTGTCCATTCAATGCTCCAAGCTATACATTTTTATTTAATCTATCAGGGGTTAACAGATCTTTCCACAATCCCAATTGCATCCGTGCCCACCTATGCAAAGAAAAAACCCAGTGCCACTCTTATCTGCAGCCAAACCAGTGACACCAAGGAAATGAGGCCAACCAATGTCTCTCCTCAGCAAACCACCAGCTGCACCTCTACCTTCAATCCCTGAAAAAAAAATGCAGCAAAACCTTTCAAGACCCAGGGACCCTACTTTCCGTGTCAAAGTCGTGTTAGAACAATGTACCAGGGACTCAGACATTCTCAGTTTACCGCTGTGTGACCAGCAGCATATCTATGTAGCCCACCAGACATACGTTTACCCTTTGTTACAGCATTGTTCCTTGTAGTTACCTTGTCCGACTATAGACACTCTTGGACACTTGATTCACAATATTTTTGTTACATTCCGAATCTGCTCCAAGGGGCTGCTGTTTGGACTTTATCTCCTTGATTAATTTACTGCCTCTAGCTAACTCAGGTACTGGTCATTTTGCTTTTCCTGCCTTGTATGACACATGTGTATTACAGTCCTGCTTGACCTGTTACACACTGTGATGCTAATCGTGATGGCTTATAAGCATTTGTTTGTTAGCAAGTTAATCCATCCCACATTTTCCCTGCAGCGTCACTTCTGTCTAAAGGGTTCTGGATGTTGCCTAGCATCAGGAATGCTTTGGACTGAGGTTTGGGTGATGTAGTTGGCAACCAATTAGGCTGCGGCTCTCCCTTTTTATTGCCAGGAGCCCTTGTTACCGGTAATATCACCTAGTTCGTCTAGTGTTACTCTGCTTGTGATTCTGTTTGGTCTTTTAAAGTTCCTGTGACTCACCTGTGAGTGCGCTCCCTTACTTTCCTGCTTTCTGTGATCTTTATTACTCTTTGTAAGAGCTCTTTGTTCATCAGCATCATACCTCTACACTGTTCAGGTGTATTGTGCTCATTTCATCTGGCACATTTTCTGTTTGCGAGTCTCACTCTGTGTGAATACCTGCTAGAGTGTTACTCATTGTGTGATAGTCATCTGGCACACCTCTGTGTCTCGTATACCAATTGTGAATATTCCTCTCACTGTGTGTATTGTTTCCTGATACTCCTGTGTCAGTGGGTCATTTCTCCTTGTTTCTGGTGACCTTGTGACCACCCTGGTCTTGATTTATCTGACTTGGTGTCTGTCTTACCTTTGTCTTTTGTCTGGAAGATTCCTCATCTCTATCTGGTGTGTTTAGATTTTTCTCATCCCAGTCAGTCTCTCACCATCCAGCTATCAATAACAGATTCACTAGTGACCATCTATCAAGACTCTCAGCACTCAAGTTAGCAATCTTGGGAAAATGGGTCATGTCCTCATCACCCAGGTTAATTCCCAGAAAGAAGCAATTACTAATATGTGCATGCTCCTTTTTCTTACCAACAGCAGTCTCTAATGTCAAGCATTTCAGCCTACACCCAGATAATCCAATCCAGTCCAGCAATATGTTCATGTCTTATTGACAGCCTTGGGGGTACTTTATAATAATCAAAACTCTGCATCTACCGCTAAATCTGAACTATCAGTTCTGCAGATGGGCACATAATTGCAGTTGGAATAACCCAGCTCTATGCAGTCAGTTTCATGTTGGCCTATCAGACCCTGTAAAAGATGCTCTGTTCCAATTTCCAATGGCCAAATCTTTGGATGACCTGATGAGCTTGGCTATCAAGGTTGACTGGTTTCTTAAAAAGTGGCCCAGTTCGAGAGATTCCTGAGATTCTTCTTCAAGTTTTTCCTCCGTGTGCCAGAAACGTTGGGAAACAAGGAACCTATGAAAATCGGGACATACCATCTCTCTCCAACAAGCAGATGTGGCATCATCAGTTGTAGGGTCTCTGTACAAAGTACAACAACAAAATACAGTACAGACATACAGGGCCAGGATGGACAGCATAGTACATAATAAAATATAATTTAAATATAAAAATATCACCAAAATACAATAAAGTCAGACAGCAAGGCAAAATGTGAGGTGTCAAGCTTAATAGATCAGAGAGAAGGGGATAGAGCGCAGTGAGAGGTTGAGAGGAAGGCACTAGGAGGGGATGGAGTAAAAGGATAGCAGGGGAACCAGAGGGTACACAGTGAGGGGGGGAGTGGTGGAGGAGGGAACAACACTAGAATGGAGTACCCTGCTCATGTGAGCTAACACACTATGTGGGAGGGATGAACTTACAGAAGACATAAGAAGGAAGAAGGAAGTGGAAGAAGGGATAGATGTAGGATGCAGTGAGGATGTTAAGTGGAGGAGTGGGGTAGGCTAGCCTGAACAGGTATGTTATCAGTGAGCGCTTGAAGACCTGCAATGTGGGGGAGAGTCTCACTGAAGAAGGGAATTCTCTGCTTTCATTTACAGTGGAGCAGCTGGCAATTTTCCAGACATTGCACTGGCTCAATCAGTGAGCATCCAGTATAAAGAAGGGAAAAAGGAGTGAAAGAGGGGAAGGGATTTAGGGAGAAGAGATTTTTCTTAAAGGTACCCTAATTTCTAAAGTAATTGGCTTGAAAAGATACACTATAAAAATAGAATTGCAGCTGGAGAGTAAGGACCAGATTCACATTTAAATGTGAAATAATTAGGTGCAGATACGCAGGCATCTGCATCTAACTATCCTTTCCACTCCCAGGACCTGTCCCCATTTTTAGGTGCCTAATGGCACTTATGAGCACTTATAAGTTCCCGTGAGTATTTTTCCTCTCAATATGCAAAGTATACACTGATTCCCTAAACCACTCCCTGCCTGCGTAATCTAAATGTGCCCCCCGCCCCCACCCACCCACTTTACCTAAATATCTTTGGAGACTGCACATGCGTCTTACTTAAAAATCTATGTACCTAGAAGCTACGTAGATTGCGTGGTCACCAAGACTATGCATGTGCACTATTCATTTTCTGAAATACACGCACCTAAGAAGTCGCAGCTTCCTAGGTGTTAATCAGGACCTAAAAATCTAAAACTGGAAAATGTAAATTTGCAGATACAAGGCATACAAGGAGCTAGCAGATCACTTCTTAGATAAATCCAAGCATAGACTATTATTTAATTTCCATCTGTATTATGATTAGGAAGATAAATGTGGGAACGTTCTTGCAAACCTGGCAAAAAAGGAACAAGAAAATACAATAATTCCTCAGATAGGTGATTTTAATGGTGAGCTACTGTACATTTCTTTATTCCAGAAATAGCTAAGGTATTTGAAGATTATTTTACATTTTTGTATGCATCTAAGGCTAGATATGAAGCATTATATGGATTCTTTGCCAAGTAATAGTCATGAATTTCTACACTCCCCTATACCAGCACAGAAGATTAATAGTGCAAAGCTCTGGGGGTAGATAGATTTCCCATAGAATAATATTAAAAGTACAAAAATTATTTTCTACCTATACTACATGAGGCATATGGGCATTTTTGAGGAAGGTAACTATCTATGTTGGAAGCCTTGATTATAGTATTAAATAAATCAGACAAGGACCCTACCACTCCTGATTCATATAGGCCCATTTCATTGTTGACAGCAGATGTTAAAATTATTCATACAGACCAAACTGGTTTTATGCCAAAAAGTCGACAAGTATTATCCTGAGATGTCATTTCATACATTTGCAGCTGCGGTATCTAAATAATAAGGCAGTGGTGCTGATTCAGTGGAATGGCCCTATCTATGGGAAGTGGTGAGGAGGATGGGACTAGGAGATTGAATTATAAATTGGGTTAAACTTTATTCAGCTCCTTCAACTAGGGCATGTGTAAATGGATATGTTACTGAAGAGCTCTGTCTTGGAAGAGGCACAAGACAGGGGTGTTAACTGTCACCAGCTCTTTTTGCTTTTGCAATTGAACCCCTGGCATGTCTTAAATTATATAGATTACTAAGAAAATGACAGAAGGGCAGATCCTGAGCTACGTGCGCTAGTGTCATTACGCTAGCTGCTGTCGTAAAATCGCCTATTTGTATGTACTGCACATGCGTGTGGCAGATGTTACATAATGTTAAATACGAACAAAAGGGCGTGTCACCCGGAAATACGTTTTGTAGGCGGAGGGAGGCATTTAAATCGTACAGTATGGGCCGGGTTAGGCCGTTATGTATGTCAATCCATCACGTCCGTCCGTACTTACGCTTGGAAAAGTTAAGGTAGGGTTTGGCAAACGTAAATCAAGCAAATTACGTATTAGCGAGGGGAGTGCCTAGTGGAGTGCATAATAATTACGATAGCGTAATACACTATGCCAACGAACGTACAAAAAACTTAGGTCTGGATCTACCCCAGGTTGTGTTCATTAAAATCTGGACCTATTTATGTAGAATCTGCAAGAGAAGGTTAATGTATGGTTCTGACTGCAACTGACTGTTATGGGAAGGATTAACTTAATAAAAATGTTCCAACCTAAATTCTCCCATGTATTTCTTCAATCACTCCTCACATATGGTTAAATACGATGCCAACAGGTCTACTATCTATTCAAAATGTTGTCATTCTGAGGGTACTTACTCTCATATGTTGTGGGTATGCTCAAATATCTGGGATGTTTAACAACAGGTTACTATATATGGGGCCGATACTGAGGAGCAGTCGACAGGGGAATTACGTACAGCTCGTACGTAATTCCTCCTTGTTGAAGGTTGTGCGCACAACCCTTTCACAACGCCGTAACAGCTGGCGTACATAATAAAAGTTACGTACGCCGGCTATTATATAAAAGGGGATTTCCCTCCCTTTACGCTTGTCGTATCTCCACCATGAAGGTGGAGATAGACATGCTAATTAGGGGACGAGGCGGGGGAATCCCCATTACGATCGTGTATGCAGCTGTAAGGCCGCATACTTGATCCTAAAAGTTAAGGTAGGAATCTGGACATTTAAGTGTCCAGATTTCCTGCCGACAGCGGAGAGTGCAAGGGGCGTGCACTCCCTGCTACGATGACGGCCGTAATGACCTCGGGCGCCTTAAGGTCTGGATCCGGCCCTATATCTGTAATATCGGAATGAAAATGGCAATTTTCAGACCTCAAATATGCTTGTTTGGTCTTGAGATAAGGGAGTTGCTCCCTATAGACTTCCAACAATTTATAAACTGTTTATGTATGCACGTGTAGTCCAAAAAAGATAAATCCCCTCAGCACTTACGCTGGTAGATTGGTTAAGGTTATTTAATGCTCATTGTCTCATGAATTATAGTTTTTATGCTAGCAGGGAGAGCAACAATAAACATACACACATATGGAGCATGTAGTTAAACTTGGCATACATGTTATATGCCGCATCGGCATGTAGCTTCTGACCTCTCCCGCCATGGTCTCGGGCCCTGGCAGTGTCCGTGGGGCATATCATCACAGATGATATATAAAGGGAGCAATGTAGTGAAGCGGGTAAATTGGGAATAGTGGAGAGAAGGGTATTAAAGGAAACAGTAGGAAAATAGCTAATGAGAATATGAAGGAAAATGTATAGGGACGATCTGCACCTACCTCTGCTGCGTGACAGACTGCACCTCTAAAGCAGTAGCTTAGCCCGACCCTTCATTCCTCCCCAGCACAGAGTGCCAGCCTTGATGGGAAGAAGGTCAAGGGAAGAGTCAGCATTGTTGACCCAGCAAAAGGTAAGTGGTATTTCTTTACTTTTAACTCTTACTGTTTAATAATGATATCATTGGGGTGAGGTTTGTTGCTAGTTTAAAACTTTATAAAATAAAAATACAATTAATTAATTATTGTATTATATTATATTATATTATATTATATTATAGATAACATGCAGTTTTTCCTTTTTTGTTTTTCCTTTTAATTTTATTTGGTTTGATTTAATCTTTCACATGGACATTGATTAAAACAGAGAAATGAAATGATAAAGAGAATAGGGAGGGGGAGGTAATGATAAGAATAGGAAGATGATGGAGTAAAGGGGGGGTGATAAGAATGGACAGATGATGAATTGAAAGAGGGAGACATATAGGCAAAGCGGGCACTAGAGTATATCTAATGTGTGTATATATGTGTGTGTGTGTGTGTGTGTGTGTGTGTGTGTGTGTGTTTGTGTGTGTATATATACATATCCAAAATGGAGGCAGCTACAAAATCAGTTTATAAAGTATATATATGACCGGTGCACAAGGCAAGGGGAATTTGGTCATAAAACAAGACATGGCCAGGCACTCTAGCCATTACTCAGTTACTAATCATAAACTTCTATCTTTAACATAAAAATCAGAGAATTAGTTACAAATATCTGCAGATACGTGTTTAAGCCACCCACCACTTACAAGGCTTCTCTGTTAGGTTGTCCTAACTCTAAAATTTAGAGTCCCAATTGTGGGTCACATATCAAATATCTTTCTAAACTGAGAGCTCACCTCTTGCAGAGGTCCTCAAGTCTCCAAAACAGCCACTCTGAGACAGCTCCCCCTCTCAGCTGCCATATATATATAGCTACGCCCCAAGTGGTTTAACCATGCCCCCAGTGAGTTGACCACCCCCCCTCCCCCTTTAACAGGAATGGGGGGCACATTTTTGGTATTTGCCCCGGGTTCCATATACCCTAGTTATGACTCTAATTTACATGCACACACAATTGGCACATTTCACCTTGATTGGCTTTTATCTGGCACAAACGAATATGTACACATATCTGGAATGTTTTCATTAGGCCAAACTATCCTCAACATTGATTTTACAAAGAAAAAAAAATGTTTTTTTAAAAGCCATATTTCATTCCTTATGTAAATTGTCTAGATTAATACTCACCTTCCACTGTCTTCCATTATACTTTTCTTTTGTGTGTGTGTGAAATGGTCTTAATCATCCTTAGGAAACCTGGCCTGTCTTTATATGGTGGTTAATCAAAGAATTTGCCTCTAAGTTCTATTTTACTAGGGACATACTAATCTTAGAATACATAAAAATGTGTTGCAGTTGCTATGTTGTTAAACTTTATAACCTTTTGTTCATTATTTATTCATTCTGCAAGACTCAATAAGTAGATCATTCTAGTAACTGCAATCTAAATATATAATACCTTACACAGAAAATGCTTTGCAAGAACTTTCTGCCTCAAAGTTCAAATAAATATGATCATACATATAACATCAAATGTATACATTCACTACATTCTCAAGAATAGTATATTGCATATTTACATTATTATAAACTGATTGTATCAACTTCCATTTGTCTGTGTCCTGCTGTAGTATTCAAAGACGTTTTGACCTTTTGCAGTCTTTATATAAAATTTTCTAGATTAATTTTTTTTACATTAATAACCATAAAACAGGAATTCTCAAATTGAATTATTTATGCAACATGGTAAATTACTTGTATTAACTTTAGCATTTCATATGTTTTAAAGTCAATACTACTTAAAACATTCATTTCTGTAAGATCTTATTTTCATATAGTATAAATGTTGTTTATGACATCAGCCACTTTCAGACCAAGTGCTGTATTAAAATGCTGGAGACAGAACAGTATACAGAGAGCAAGCAGCTGTTTGAAGCAACACATTAAGAAGATTACAGGGTTTAGAAGCTCTGTGGGCAACAAAATATTGTGATTTTATCTTGATTTCCTTGTCAGAAATAATTAGAGGAATATATGAATGGGTTAGCACTCACATTTACTTGTCAATCCTTAGCAGGTTGCAAATAGCCTAAAGAATGCAAGCATCACTTACTCTGGATCTGGTTGAAAAAAGACTCCAGGCAGACCTAATGCAGCTGTATGACTAAAAATATTTCTATTATTTATTTTATTATTGTCAAATCACTGAGGTAGTTTTCCCTATAACATTGTTCTTAGTTCTAAGGCAGAACATTTGAATTAAATTGCAGCATCGCTAAACTGAAAAAAGTCTTGGAATGTGTATGGTCGTTATAGAAATTTACAGCGGGCAATTTTTTTTTCAATGAAAAATCAAAAGAACAAGTTTAAAAGTCACATAAATCCAATCCATTGTTTTAAAGTACAGAAGGAGGCTACAAAATGTGATAAGTCTAACGCCAGATCCAGAATTTCCTCTGGATTGGGTGCACAGAAATGCATAGGCATAGTGGCTGATAGGTGTATTGAGGAGGCTTATCAGATACTTCAAACTAGAGATGAGCGGTTCCGGTTCCGTGAAATCTGACACTTTCGAACTTTGGGGTTCCGAGTCGAACTGAGCCATGGCTCTGATCTTCCCACCAAATTCAGATTCAAAATCGAGGCAAAATGCCATGTCGGATCTCGCCGTTTTGGATTTTTCAGCTTGAAATCTGACGTTATTTTTCAGCTGCTTTTTGATTGCGCTGTTCAGGAACACAGTTCTCCCATGTTTTTGAGGGGTTATAAGAGACTCCCTCGTAATTTCGGAGCTATTTTAGATAGGAGATTGGTGGTGAAAGTGTAATAATTTTCTGTGCTGTAGCTCTATCAGCATCGCACAGAGTGATCTATTGATAATAAACCTGTCCACTAGTGTGGTAGTGTATAGTTCTGTGCTGTAAAAGAAACCAAAAGCCCTTATTAGGAGAGCCCATACTGTCCAATTTAAATGCCTCCCTCCGCCTACAAAGCGTAACTATGGGTGTCGTGTGGACCCGTTCGTTCGTAGTTACGCTGATGGTATGTACGTTCAGCGTTACATGGTGTAACATCTGCTGCGCACATGCGCAGTAAATACAAATTGGCGATTTTACGTCAGCGGCTAGCATAAAATCGCTAGTGTACGTAGGTTAGGATCTTGGCCAGTGAGTGTAGTACAGGGAACACAGTGACTAATATTTCAAATGCCATTACACATATATTCTGTGTAGTAGGCTATCAAGCAACATAGCAATTGTCCAAGTATTGCACAGTGGTCAGTCACATAGAAAAACTAACATTTATATTTCTGCTCTGATTTTACTAAGCTGCAGAAAATTAACTTGTAGTTAAACCATTTGCAATTCTGTAGTGTACAGTTTTGCCAACAGTAGAATCTAATATAGCATTTTCCAACAAATTTATAGACTAGGGGGCTGATCCTGAACTATGGCCACCACCGTGGTTACGGCAGCCGTATGTGTAAGATCGTCAGTTTTGCCGATCTGCGCATGCGCCGGGAAGATGTTAGGGATCAGGCGTCCCTAACTGTTGTGTAGTTACGGTTGAGGGGGGCGTACCTCGCCATAACTATGCAACAGTTACGGAAGGAAGGCGGGGGGAGGTAAGGAAATGAGGACAAGAGGGCGGGTTTGGGCAGTTATGCTGCTGTGGCCGGAGTAATTTCACACTGTTACGGCGGCTGAGGTTAGGGTAGCCTTCAGCCGGCGTAACAGTGTGTAATTACACTGCCCACATTGGGAGTGTCGGGGGAGTGCATGTCTAGTATGCACAGCACATCGGCAGAAGTCTGGATCAGGCCCATTGTACCAGCAAACCACATAACTTTCGTTGATCTGCACTGACATTTCACAACCCCGGTGCAAACGCCGGCTGAAGTTAGCATAGCTTTCAGCCGGTGTAACAGTGTGTAATTACGCTGGCCAAAGGGGGAGTGTCGGGGGGGGGGTGCATGCCGATACATCGTGTGTTAGTATGCACAGCGCATCGGCGGAAGTCTGGATTAGGCCCTAGTACACTAATAATCATCAATATCAATTTATTCAATCTATATCTGAATTTAGCACAAATTAATTTTGGTAGTCCTTTGGCACATTATTTTAAAAAGTGCAATTTGATATTGGTTAAAATTATTGTTTTGGGTTCAAATCATTCTCTATTAGGCACGCTGCAAGCTCCTTTTCTAAGGCACATGTTCTGCAAAGTACCTGTGTTTATAAAATTCCTGTAAATTGAAATTAGTGATTGCGGTCATTAAATCGCTCTCTGTTAGACACGCAGCAAGCTTCTTTTGTTTTAATTTGTAACAGATGAGTTCTGCAGCGTAGTTGGGCACTTTGCTGTCTTTAAAAATGTAGTTTTTCTATGGATTCTGCAGCCCTTAAATACCTCTCTATTAGGCATACTGTATGCTCTTTTTGTAACGCATACCTTCTGCAGCTCACTCGGGTACCTTGCTTCTTTAAAATCCTTTTTGCTATTGATTCAAATCAGTGATTGCGGTCTTTAAATCACTCTCTATTAGGCCCGCTGTAAGCACCTTTTGTAACGCATACCTTCTGCAGTGTACTTAGGCACCTTGCTTCTTTGAAAATATCCGTTTTGCTATTGATTCAAATCAGTGATTGCAGTCATTAAATCACACTCTCTTAGGCATGCTGTAAGCTCCTTTTCTAACGCATAACTTGTGCGGCATACTTGGGCTTCTTTGAAAATATCTGTTTTGCTATTGATTCAAATTAGTGAGTGCGGTACTTAACTCTATTAGGCATGCTGTAAGCTCCTTTTCTAATGCATACCTTGTGTGGCGTGCTTGCACACCTTGCTTCTTGGAAACAATCCATTTTGCTATTGATTGGCATTACTAGCAAAAGAATAGTTCATAGTACTTGTGCTAGGACTGTCAGTCCTCCTAGTACTTCAGCAATGTTTACGTGTAAAAATAAGTAAATGGTTAAGAAGAATGCATAAGTGACAGCACTCCCAAAGGGCAAACTTATTATCCCCGACTCATAAAACGTAATCAGAAAGTCATATTAGAAAATAAATTGTGGACAATGTCATATTGCCAACATCCCATAAACTACACGTAGTGGAAAGGAAATGCTCACACCATGGCTGATATTTGCAGTGTTGTCACATGCACAAGAGTCTCCACAGCAAAATCCATTTCCAAAGAAAGCCATGAAGGATCAGTCACATATAAATCAGGCAAATCCGTGTGGAAAAAATAAATTCCCCCCCAAAAGTGGTGCCTTCTGAAATGTAAAAAATAAATGAGGAAAGTGTAATGTCATCCACAAAAGCTGGCTGTGATTACGACAGTTATGATTCTGAGGACACAGTAATTTTAGAGAAGCCTCCTTACATAATTTCTTACCCTTCTCCAAATGTGATGATGACCATTAGTAAAACTAATGATGCTGTTGTTGTTGATACTGAAATTGTGAATTCAATGGTGGTAGTTGAAAATCAGCCAAAAGTTGAGGCTGCTCATTGTCTATCTGACGCAAATAATGATGTTGATAATGTAGGTGTTGTAGAACAAGTGGATAGCAATGTGGAGGGTAGATGCTTTTTGTGTCAAGGAAAGTCAGACTTTGACGGTGTAAACAATTTGTGCCCATGATCATTGCATTATTATGCCTGGGAAAAGAACAAAAAAAAATCAACATCCTCTATTTTTTATTTATTTTTTTTTAACTTTTTTTTATTAAAGCAGCAATTATACAGAAAGTCACATCGACAATAAACATACAGAAGCTGCTATAGCATTTTTGAGATTATTCCAACAGTGTGAATATTATAACGGCAGTCAGTAAGCATAGTGGTAATCACTAATAGAAAAAAGAAAAAAAAAGAAGGGGTGGGAGATCACTGCACAAATGAGCATGAGTATGGGTGAGTCACTGGAGATACACGGTTAAAGGTTAGGAGAAGAGTCTCATGGTTAACTAGGTAATAGGTTTATCCCCGAAGGGAGTTGGGTAGGACCTTGTATATTGAACCAAGGGAACCACTCCCTATAATAGGCTTCCTCTGTGCCCTTCAAGTAGGCCGTCATTCTCTCCATGCCTGCGACAAACCAGATATACGAGGTCAGAGCGCGTAAGGAGGGGGGGTTGGCTGTATCCAGGCTTTAGCAATGAGGCACTTGGCTGCAGCCAAAACATGGGAGGCCAGTTTACGGGAGGAGGCGTCCGTGTCAGGGATGGGGTAACATAATAGGAAGATCCAAGGATTTTTAGGAGGCGAGCAGGGAAGGAGGGTCATTAAGAGGGAATGTACCATATCCCAAAATGGAGTTAAAGTAGGGCAGGTCCACCACACGTGAATGAACGATCCAACCTCTCCACAGCGGCGCCACATCCTCTATTTTTTTTACCAAAATACTGCCAACAATTGTCAAGGCACCTCATCCCTGTTACATCATTTGCAATGAGTTATTCAAAATGATTAACATCCTCATTAGGGATGGTGGGTAGTCCTGCATTACATTTGTTCGGGCAATGCAACTCCCTTGAGGAATTCATGAGCGAAAAGATTGGTGCTGGTGTTGCTGCTGCTGCTGGGGGTGAGTCTTCGGGCCTGATCCAGAACAACGCCCGCCGTCGCTAGGACGGCGGGTGTAAGCATAAGATCGGCTTTTCAGCCGATCTGCGCATGCGCCGGGCAGATGTTGCCCGACGTCGCTCGGCGGGCGTGAGCATAAGATCGCCTTTTCCTGGATCGGGCGTCCATAGCAGCGCCGTATGGACGCTGGAGGGTACGTCCTCCAGCGTCCCTACGTTAAGGTTAGTGCAGGAGGGTGGGGTGAGGGAGGTAAATGAGGGTAGGAGGGCGGGCTAAGCGGCCATACGCTCCTGTGCGAGCAAATGTCCCCTTCCTTACGCCGGCTGAAGTTAGGGTAGCCTTCAGCCGGCTTAAGGAAGGGGCCATACACCCGCACAGGGGGAGTGTCAGGGTAAGCAAACGCTGATATGCTGTGCTTTAGTAAGCACAGTGCATCGGCGTAACTCTGGATCAGGCCCTTCATCACAGAAGGGGACCAAGAAGTCTATCCATTTCAAACAACAATTGTCTGTTGAACAAACTTTTGCTAGAGGAACCAAGTGTGACAGCTGCCACCCTGTAGCAAAGCACATAACTGAAGTTATGACAGCTATGCTAGCAGTAGATTTATGTCCTATATCCACGATTAATACACACAGTTTTATTAACTAAGATTAGTTGAGGTCATGTGTCTACCTTACCAAATTCCATCATGATTCTCTATTCCAGAACATCAATTCCTTAACTATACTGTCAGGTAAAAACAAAATTGATTTGTTGTCTACAAAATGCCATTGTACCAACTATACATACAGTATAACTACAGAAATGTGGACAAGTGGTCAAATGAAAGATTACATGTGTGTGACAGCACACTGGATCACCTTCAACAGCAGCATCAGTCATTCAATGCCAGGTCATTCACAGACAGGCTGCTCTTTGTACATCTCTGGTTTCATGAAAAAGCATCCCGGTGTCAATATTTTGGATAGATTACGTGATGTCCTAGTAAACTTATACATAAAATATTTTATGCATTGTGAATTGGCAAATTTTCACCATATACCATGTTTTGTGCACACAACCAACTTGGTGATGCAGCATTTCTTAAAAAAATGACAGATCTGTCCAGGAGATGCTTGCTGTAAAATCACTGGCCATTTCCATCATTCGACTACCACCTGCCAAACTTTACATCAGCTTTAAGAAAAGTTCCATTTGCCATTACACCAACTAAAGCAAGAGATAGTAACTAGGGGGAATTCCACACTTTATATGCTGCAGCGACTGCAGCACACTGGAGAATAATCTCCGTGTTATGCAAGATACTCAAGCCATTTGAAATTGTAACCCATGAAGTCAGTTCAGATTTTGCCAGCATCAGTCAGGTCATCCTTTTAATTAAGCTGATAGAGATGAAGCTAGAGATGCTGAAGGAGGACATGAAGGTTAACGAATTGGCCAAGCATGTTGGACTTGTAGATCAAGATTTTAATTCTTTTTGGTAGGACACAAGGGTTAGCCAGATCTTGGAAAATGATCACTATATTTTGGCAGCCATGCTTTATCCTAGGTTTAAGTGCTATGTCAATTCATTTTTTCCTGATGACACAGATATTAGGAGATGCAAAGAGCTACATGTGTCATTTCACATAACACATCTCCTCCTTCAGCCTCTCCAGGACATTCTACTGCCAGGAAACCATTTTCACCACAGAGTTGTTACGCAACCAGGTTGCGTAGTCTAACTAGGGCCTTGTCTTCACAAGAGCCCCTGATGGTGGGGATAGGTTGGGCTGCAGGACACCTAGCAGGTCGCGGCCCTCGCCCCCAGAGATGGCACCCTGGAGAAGAAGGATGAAACAAAGCAGGAGCAAGTGAAGGAGTAGAGCCAAGGAGGAGAGAGCGAAAGGACTAGCTCTGACGAACAACACTGAACACAGCCAAGGACAGGAGACCAACAAGACGTACAAGGGCACTTTCTCACGCACTCACGCAGATGGTGCATACTCAGTGGATGGGAAAGTGCCAGGCACGGCAAGAGGGAACACAAGAATAAAGAGCCTGGCAGAGCAAGTCACAGGCAGGACTGACCTTACGCTATAACCAGCAGAAAATGAATGCCACTGCTAGGACTATAAAGGGGCTGCTGGCCAGAGATTGGCTGGCAGATCTCCTCATATGACTCTGATTGACTGAATGACCTGTCTGTAACACAGCAGCTAGAAGGTCATAAACGCTAGAGGGATGAAGGGCGCACCAACAATTACCAGTAGCGGCTAGCAATCAGACATGTGCAGGCAATGCAAGGTGCACTGATTCACACAGTGAAAATGGGACAGCAAGGACCAGTTTCAGAAAAGATAAGAATTTACATGCTGCCAGGATTAGCATGGTGTTATGTAACAAGCGCACCACAGTCTGAGATTATGATATCTGGTTTGGCTTAAATGACATCCCCATATATACTAATACCACTATCACTACCATGAATCATCTGATAATATAACCAATATAATCAATAAAATGGTGGATGATCAAGTCCATTTCAATACTGGAAGGAAAAAAGTTAGACACCCTTATAAAAATTAGGATTTTTGTGCTGCCAGGAACCTATTGAGCGATAGGCAACAAAGTCTAAACTTCAAAAACATAGAGAAGTTGATGTTCATTATTATCATTGGGCCAGATCCAGAGCTACATTTCCATTACGTTTCCTAGCATAGCGTATTTACGTAGTATAGCGTAGTACGTGATTAACATCATAAAATTTTTGAGGGCAATTTGATTTTTTGTTTTTTTGAAACTTGCCACCTTTCATTGTTGATTATTGAAGACATTCTATATAAATACTTCCACCTTGGCTAGTCTCTAATTGGTCCAAGAAATTCACCTCAACCAGAACAATACCAATGACCCCATCAGTCCGTCTCAAAATAATTCAATTTTGTGGGTTTTTGATAATGTCATATTAAGTTTAACAATATGGGTATGAAAAGAGTCCATTACAGGACACTGCATCAGTTGGTATCACTTATGGGTAGTAGGGGTTTATCCACATTAAATTTTTTGGGGCAATTGTGTTACGATTGGCCACTGGGGATTGCACCCACAGTGGGGAACCGCAGCGTGGTGTGCTGACTGGAACCCAGGTACTCTCCGGAACCCTCACATACAGTACACACAAGACCAGATATAAAGTAAGGCAAACAGGTTTATTGGTCAAGTACTGAATTCTCTCAATAGTAAGCAGCATATAAATATTACAAACTGCAATATCTGAACTTCCAAATAGGTGAGCACAGAGGTAAGTAATACACCCAGGGAAATACAACAGATATACTACGAATACTGAGATTAGTGCAATGTGCACTACAGGTCCCAGCAATACAGAGAAAAGTACAGATGGTAAGTACTGAGTGGAAGCAAGATGGAAAACTACCAAACACACTGCAAGATGTTATAACAGCGGAGCAATGCTCTAACGATACACACAGCTAACACACTGGAGAATAATAACACAGTGGCATACAAGGCTGATGACTAAATACACTGCTAGATGGTACTCGCAGGCTGGATACACACACAGCAAACACACACTGGAGAAGAACTACACAGTGGAGGATAAGGCTGGCGGCTGAGTAACTGCAGATGACAACAGCAGAACCCTAACCAACGTGGCAAGGCTGGAACACGAACTCACTGCAAGACAGGAGACGCTAACACACGTGGCCAGGTAAACAAACACACTACCGCAAGATGGCACAAGCAGGTACTGTGAAAACCAACATGGCAATAACACACGATCACTCACTGCAGATGACACAAGCAGGAGGCAATAAGCAACTGTGGTAGATGACACACACACACGCCTGAACAGTCGGGGCAATGCAGGATGGTATGCACGCAACACTCAAACCAGCAAGTGGAATGGAGACCGGACCTGTCCAGGACAGAGGCCGATGGCGAGAGCAGCAAGCCACTCACGCTGCGCACCTTACCACACAGAGGGTACAACAGACAACGAAGAGAGGTATAACCAGGCAAGGGGTAACACTGGGAAACAGGGTAACAGGGTAGCAAGAGCAAAAAGCACTTATCAGGCACACGATGTCAGCGAGTAATTTATAGAATAAATATTATTTACGCTATCCACTGCTCGGATAATTTATTTTTCAAATACTGGTGAATTTTCCATAGATTAGATTAGTAATCTTAGCGCTGAGTGTCTTTTCCTTTTCTGCACGTTTTTGTATGAGAGAGGAGGCAAGTCTCTCTCCACACACAGCTGCTGCTTATTCATTCATTTATATATTTTTGCGTACCACTGGCCTGGAAACCTGTGTTTCCTCTGTTTTTGCCATTACAGGACACAGCATCAGTTGGTATCACTTATGGGTAGTAGGGGTTTATCCACATTAAATTTTTTAGGGAAATTGGAGTTTGTACTGTACATATGAGAACATATATAATACTTTATCTTATCCAAAAGGATGAGAAACATTTTTAATGCCTATTTCAAACATAAAATAAGCCCATTATGCTTGGGTCCTGAAGAAGATGGCCAAGCATACAAAGAAGGTTGGCATTGAGGGTAAATATAAGACCCATATTGGTGCTTCCCTAAAGAAGATGGTCAAGAAAATTGAAATAAGCCAGCATGCCAAGAATACATTCCTTCTGCGGCAAGACTAAGATGAGGAGAAGGGATGTTAAAATCTGTCATTGTGGTTCTTGCATGAAAGTTGTAACCAGAGGAGCCTGGAATTACAACACAACCTCTGCTGGCACATTTATATGTGCCATCAGAACACTGAAGGAACTGAAAGACAAGTACATGGATCCTCTTTGGGAAAAGATGCTATCTGCTTCATTGCATGTCATGATGTGTCCTGATAATAATGTTGAGCTGGAAGGTGGTCCAATTTGACTGGGAATGACTAAAAATTAATGTTATTAGTGGTAATAATGAGCAAAACAAACATTAAAATTACATGGTTTTAATGATTGAAATAATTTTTAAAAGGACCCAAAACCAAAACATTAGATTTTTTTTTTTTACAAAACCAAAACCAAAACACGGATGTTGGTGCTCATCTCTAGATTAAAGTGTCTAAATAATGAATGCTTTTCTCAGAAGCTTCAAGTTTCTACTATACCTTTTTTCTTTGTATCAATTTTTGCAAGCTAGTGGTGGTTGTGCAATAGGGTGACAAATGATTTCTTAGTAAACATAAAGGCAATAATGCCAATTCTGTTCATAGTCTGTCAAAACAAAATGATTATAATTTTAATGCAACACCCTAGGTAAGTATTGTTGCTGACCATGACCACTTTAATTAATTCCCCTTGCTCATTAATGGCAAAGTTGTGAATGCTTGAATATTTGTTGCAGGCAGATCTAGCATTCATAAATTTACAAGAAAAGAAGCTGTGAGGTAATAGATGGAATGTACTCCTAATTCTCAGTATTGATCTGATTCAGAGTTTGAAGATAAGAGAGGAAAGTTACACATGGGGAAAACCATTTTGATTTCAGGGTCAAATTACTATTAAGTTATGCATGCAGGGAGAATACTATGCTTTTGCTTATTACACACAGAAACTGACCAACGTTACTTCTCTTTACACTGTTATTTAGACTTAGGCAGAGAAACACCACCTCTCAACTCTAATACTGTTTGCAACAGATAAAATTTGACTCCTCTGAAATCAACATGGTTTGTGCCCATGAGTAACTTTCTTCTCTTATTTTCAAACTCTGAATTAGGGCCTATGGGCCAGATCCAGACCTTCGTTCCCTTTACGTTTCAACGTGTAGCTTATTTACGTGTCCGTAAATACTATGCACTCCCCTATTCACTCCCCTCTGTCGTACGTATTTTTGCAGTTTTACGCTTACCAAATCCTACCTTAACTTTTCCAAGCATAACTGCTGTTGGCTGTAATGGCTGAACATACTTATGCACCTAAGCACGCCCATATTGTACGATTGAAATGCCTCACCTCACCTCACCTTCGAAGCGTAATTACGGGTGTCGTATGTCAGGCACGCCCCTTCATCCGTTGTTAAGCTGTTAATCGTAGGCTCGTAAGTACGTTCAGAGTTTTGGATCATAACATCTGCCACGCACATCCACAGAACATGCACAGAACATGCCAAACAGCGTTACGCTAGCATTCATCGCTCTGGATCTGGCCCTCTGAATACAAATGATAAAAAGACCTTGAAAAAGACTTAGCAGTTGAAACTCGTTGATGGTGAGAGGAGTTGGTTTCAGGTTTGGAGCTCTCTAAGTACTAAAGACTTAACTCATCCTCAGCAGAGTGTATGGGCCCCTATTGATACCTGCTATTTAACACCTTTGTGTGATCTGGTCTACAACTTACTGGAGTTCTCCAACCTTTTGTTTATATGCCTTTTGTTTATAAATGTTTTTGAGTAAAGGATTAACCCTTTGACATACATCTATTATGAAGATTGAAAGATTCATTGTTCATTTGTACTCGTACAGAGAATTAGGAACAAGGAGAAACATAGAATTTATTTTATATGCATGTAACACAAGAGGCATAAAATGTGAGTGCACACTTGGAATATTATTTTATGTCTGATATCATAACAGGACCACACCAAAGGTTTGCTGTATTTTGTCTGTTCTATTTTAATGCGGCATGTAACATACATACAAGAACTATACGAGAATTAAAGGAAAGGCTTTTGTGATGGAGGGACAGTAGTGAAATCGAAGGAAGAAAGCTACATAAGGACTGTTCCATCACTTCTATCAAATACCAATACAAGTCCATACTGAACAGCTGGAAAGAGAAGTAATGTAATGATCGTTCTTAAATTGTACTTGAAGCCGCCATGCTCATTACATTGTGTTCTATATCTGTCTCGGACAGTTGGTGTATCTATTCCCTATATCTACCAAACCATTGGTACAATAACAGTTATAATTGTTGGTGTCGGCATCTGAGTGCCCTTGGTTGTTGAGCCGCTGTGCTCATTGTTTCTATCCTTATTTTTTATATATACTTTTTACTGCAGTATTCTTTATTTTGACTCTCCATTTGTTTTTATACATTTGCTTTTGTGAGAAAATGTTTTAATATTGTGCTGAATCCTAGTATATTGATGAAACTGCACCTTTTGATAACAAGGCTGAATCTTTCTACGCAACCCTTCAATATCAGCATAGGATTTAAGCTGATGTGTACATTTTAGGTCTATAGGTTTCCAGAGTGTTCTCCCCTTTCAGCGGAATATCGTTGTTCTCTCTATAACTAATTGTGAGGGACCCTACCCATATATTCTCCTCAAGCAAAGTTCTAGAAGAAGTGAGCCCAGCGGGATGTTCACTACTCCCTATTAGTATAACTAGAGTTTATGACGGTTTTCATCTTACTTTTTAAGAGTGAGGTGCAGCTCTCTGAATCACCTGCGGCAGCACACTATACTTTATTACAGGCACAGGAAGGTACCACTTACCCTATACACAATATAAAAAAAATACCTATGAATAACAAACAGTTATGGCCTTTCCAGTCAGACTTATTCTGTCATACAAGCAACATGGTTACAATAAAGAATGTTGGCCCAAATCCAGGCTTCAGCTTCCGCTTCTTTCAGAGTTTCGGGCACAATGGCATAAGAGATCCCCTATGTCAGCATCTTAGCTGGGGGAAATGAAAAGTGGAGATGTTGGCCATAGCAGCCAATCAGATTCTAGATTCATTTTCTAGTATGTGATAGGAAAGCAAGAGCTAAAATACGATTGGTTGCTGTAATCTCCACTTTTCTTTTCCTGCAGCATAGTAAATCTGGCCCATGGAGTTATGTTAGAAAGACTTTACCTTGGATGGCTTGGAAATCTAGATAAAATAAAAAAAAGGATTTACAATTTTAAACCCCCCCTCCCCATATTTACATACTTATTGTAGACAGCAACCAACCGCTGTCAGGAAGACTTAAAGCAAATCTCTATCCTGAGGAAACACACACATTTTGTAAGTCTGAATCAGTGAGAGTTCCCGCTACAACAAGTGGCTTTCCAAAGTAGAGACAGCCAAAAGATTATTTTCTTCTGTCGCTATTTCGAATAGCTACCATTTCAGATATTTTTATTTTTTATTTTTTTTATGAATGGGTGAGTATGCAGATCGGCATACTCATCCATTCATTTTCGGAAGCATGGCCAGACCCGCTGCACACCTGCCACAGGAGAGGTAAGTAAACTCTCTGGGGACTTTTAGTGTTAGAAGTAGGGTTAGGGTTAGGCTCTGGGAAGGGAGGGTTAGGGCTGTGGATGGGGAGGGTTAGGGTTTGGGTCAGGCTGCGGGGAAGGGAGGTTTAACGTCAGGCTGCATGGAAGTGAGGGTTAGGTTCAGGCTGCGGGGAAGGTAAGGTTAGGGTTTGGATAATAGAACGGGAGGGTTAGGGTTAGGATTAGGGAACAGGTTGGGGATACTTACCATTCGTACACCGTGTTCGGCGAGGCAGAAGCCATCATTTTCCCACCCAGTTCAGAACTGTCTGGGAGAGAACGGCCCTTTTGAAATTGGGCCATTCTCAACAGTGATCCACACCTGTTTGAATCTGGTCCCTAGGGAGAATGAACACCTTGTAGTATAGGCTTTAAAATGCGACAGCCATAACAATACATCTTCTAATAGTAAAGATGAAATTGTAGATGAATCAGTATTAGAATATTATGCAGTTGCAATATTAAATAAAAGAATGTTAGAGAAGTTTTATCTAAAATACATTTACATTATATCTAAATAATTTAAGAATGCCAGTAAGATAAAAGGACATTGCATAGGAAAAAAATACATTATATTAGCTAAAATTACCATCAAATAGACTCAGGAATAGCAAAAGAAGCATATTTAAAGAAATGATATAATGTTAGCACAAACCTATACTGTATTAATAGTGACTTGAGTAAAATAACAAGGTAAAAAGAAATATAAATTGTAAAAACACATTTATGCTTTTGGATGTTAGAACATTTTTATGAAATAATATAAATGGACTTAGTTAATGTAGACAAGAGTTGTAGTTTGATAATTCAATTTGCTCCCTTACTGTCTGACTGTCTCCTGCGCTAAACCATGTTGATTTCAGGGAATTTAAATTAATTCTATACTTTGCATGCAAATATATATCTGTGAATTGCTTACTGCACACAGACACTGACCAGTGTTACTTTTACACTGTTATTTATTTGTTTGATGTGTTATTCCTAGACCATAATACTAGGTATGTCTATTAAATAACGAGACTGATTAAATAACTCACTTTTATTTATTGGTATTTACAAATGTAATGCTTGTCCCCTTCAATACACTCCTCATTTGCACTAATACATGACTGTAATCTTGTTTTCCACTGGTCAAAGGCATGGAGCAAATCAATTTCTGTCAGTTGTTAGAACATATCTGCTTTTTTCTTCAACTGACTCAAAATGTGTCCCTTTAAGCACTGATTTAACTTTTGGGAAAAGATAAAAGTCATAAAGTGCAAAATCGCACATTGTCCTGGTGAAGAATGAAACCATTTTTCCACAGTTGCAGCCATTTCTTTCTGACTCTTTCTCTCAGCTTTTTCAAAACTTCCTTATAATAATGCTGGTTAACTGTTGTGCCTTCTGGAACCCATTCTGCCACATACGTATGCAGTTATAACCGGTTCTGACTGCTTTGTTTACTAGGTGGAATCACAGTCTCGTTATTTCATACACATACCTTGTATACCCCATATGTGTTTTATAGAGTGTGCCATGACCATAGTTGTGTAATGTTAGGGAGACAGGAAGTGGGATGTGTAAATGTAAGGGGGACATGGGGGGGATTCACTTGCTTTGGGTGCCATTAATTCATGCTATACCTCTGTCAATATCACATCTTGTAGAGTGACCCCACAACCAATGGAGGATCCCTAAAAGAGGATAAAAGAAACCTAAGCTTGACCAGAAAGGCTCAACCTGTGAATACTGTGCCGATTTTAGGGGTGAGCAATCGTACAGGGCATGTTCCAAGGTGACATAAGGGGAGCGCCCCTTTACATACAAGGTGATTAAAATAAATGGCTGGACGTATACATATTTTTATTTAGGGGGCTGGGGGAGGCACAAAAAACACTTTTTGCCCTGGGCTCTGTGTGAATTTCCAAGAATGAGGGGATAGTGTGTAGTTAGAAAAACAGATGTGCCAGGTGAAAAAGCACCAGAAGGAAAGGCGCAACTATACCTAGAAAGAAAACTAGGTGAGATGGAGAGTCCAACAATAACCAGCGCCTGAGAGGTACAATAGGTGAGTATAGCACAAAACAAGCCAGATGACACGACTGAGAAATCACCAAGACAAATAGACAGAGAGGGCCTGATTCACACTTAAGAAGCTTCTGCTTCTACGCATGCATAGCAGGTAATTTACACTATCTACATAGCAGATCTGTACACAGATAGCGTACGTGCGGTCTTAAAACACTGCACGCTGTCATTTACGTAGAAAGAGGCTGCATTATGACCCCTCGGGGAGTTTTTAGCAAGAAGTGGGAGGAGGGGAGGTATTTAGATTAGCTGGGGAGGGTGGGGGAGAGATGGGGAGGTGCAATGTCCGTACGAACATTGCACGGAGAAATAAGGTAGCTCTATGGCACTCGTAAGTGCCACAAGGTATCTAAAAACGGGGGCGGGTTGGGGGCTGGAAGAGTGTGTTAGGTGCAGATCTGCCCGCATATAATTCACTCTTAACTGTGAATCAGGTTTAATGAGAGGACACACATAACAGAATATCAGGGATGAAATCACAAAACACAAAGGCAATGAGTGGGGAATAGGTAAGGTAATAGGGCACAGGGAAATTACAGCAAGAGAACTGAAGGGAAGCAACCACACAGTAATTAAGAGATCAAGGAGCACAAAGCTAGGGAGCAAATGCAGGGTGCCAACGCTGTAAGGGCTGCTAGTAATTTGGAGAGCAGACTGCCCAATCACTGCAGGAAGTGTTCTCGCTTGCCTGTAATTGGCTGGTGTCCTGGTTGCTTGGCAATGATCAAGATGCTTGCAGAGGAACTGTACACCATTCGAGGTGGTGCAGCTGGCCAGAATATTTGCATTGCTTCACGCTACACATGGCAGCAAGAATAAAATCATAATAAAAATATTGTGCAATTAACTAAAAATATGGAATCAAATTGATAATAGTTTTCTGATTTAATGAAGAGATATTAATAGTGAACAGGATCCCTCAGTGGCCAAGTGGGCCCTCACCACACAATAACACCCACACACACACTTGCAGAGAGTACAGTAAGGTCAAATGACTCAGAACACAGGTCTAATGAGTCATAGAGCACTGTTTCTGAGTACTGTTATTTTACTCACTCAGCCAAACAGCTGAGTGAGTAAAATGACAGTACTCAGAAACAGTGTGAGATGAAAAACATACAGAGCTCTCTGCAAGGGCCTCATTCACTAAACGCGATTTTGCTAAAATCACGTGATTTTTAGCTGAAAAATCGCCAAAGGCGATTCACTAAGCTATAATTCACATGATTTTTGTAATTTTTTATCTCGCGGGTCCGAAAATCACGGTCCCGACTTTTTTCTATTACAAACATACAATGTTTGTAATTCACTAAATGCGATTTCACCGAATCGCGGTGAAATCGCATTGAAATTAAAAAACATGAATTCGCCTCTATAGAGGGGCGAATTTATGTTTTTTGGGCCGATCGCGACCATTAAAACACATGTCTGTATAACAGACATGTGTTTTTTTGTTGAAAAATCCTAAGTTCTGCATGTCTGCAATGTGTAGGCATGCTGTAGTCATTAAATTACAAGGATCAACAAAGGTGAAATTCTGAAGCTGATGAAATTAACAGTACTGCTCTACTGTATATTTCGTCAGCTTCAGAATTTAATCAGCTACTACAACCCCTACTGGTGGGAGGTTATATTGCAGACGTCGCGATCAAGGTGACAAGGTTTCTTCTTCATCTCCTGCACGGAAGAAATTTACAGATGCAAGAAAAGAGAAGAATTCTTCATTACAAAAAAAACAGCAACAGTCCATCTATAGGCGCTTGGAATAGTTTCTAATATAAATACTTGGGAATCGTTATATGTGTTAAGATAAATGTGTATTATAAACGTACAATTAATTGGATGTTTGGTAGACGCTGCTTGGTAGGGCTGGTTAGGCCCTAAATAAATATACAACTAAAAAAAGGAGAAAACACCAGCGCTGACTACCAAATATCCCTAACCAATAGACCTAGGGGTCTATCTCTATTGAATATGGGAGTGTTTTCACTTGTATAAAAAATTTAATATAGCTTAAATAGCAACCTTCCAGTAAATCAAACTTGGTAATAATTAAAAAAACAATTTATTAACACTTTTTGGTACCAGAATAAAATAAAACAAATATAATAAAACAATTGACAATATAAAATTCTAATCACTGCCAGTAGTATAGTGTATATACAGCCTGATGAGGAATATTTACCTTGTAATTCAATGACTACAGCATGGCTACACATTGCAGACATGCAGAACTTAGGATTTTTTTCATACACGCGATATGCCGCGATTAGTTAAAGGGCTAATCGCGGTGATTTTTTAATTAAAATCACCGTGATTAAGCCCTAAAAACATTGCGGCACATCGCCTGTGTTTGAAAAAATCGCATGTTAGTGAATTTAGACCACCAAAATAAAAAAATTGCGGGTCAATCGTGGTGATGGGCCGCGATGACCCGCGATTACAAATCAAAACAAAAAATCGCCCTTAGTGAATAAGGCCCCAAGAGTGAAAACAGAGACGGTGAACCCAGAGCTGAGAGCAAATGCAGCAAGCTGCACCTGCTACACACACACTGGAGGACACAAATGACCAGAGAGGACAGACAATGGAGGCCAGGAACCAGAAGGAAGGGCTGCAGGAGGCATGGTAAGCAAAGTGAGCACAATAGGTGAGATATTGGGACAAACAGGGACCACCAAGAGATACAATTGCACCAGGCAAACACACAGAGTAGGAAACGGCAGGATGCAGGAGACCAACGCTATAAATGACACCCGCTGCAGGCTATTTACAGGTCCATCCCCCAATCAGCTTTAAGCACAGGACACACCTCCAAGACTGACTGAAGGATGGCTATACACATAGGAATAAACAGGTTTAAACGCTGCCACAGCCTGATTGATGGCATGCAACACTATAAAATTAGCATCCCTTCCCCTGCCCACAAAGCAGAAATGCTTCCGCTCCCTACTCTGTACTGCCTGTCTTTGAATTGAGAATCAGGATAGATCTGGATTCCCTGCATCCCTGAATTCCTTCATGGTTCTACCTGGTACTGTAGCATCCGCACATGCACCCCAGTACCAAAAGGGGGCATTTTCCAATCCTAAATATCTAAAATGTCCCACTTAACATAGATCTTCGATAATAAATTATATTATAATTTTCTTGTTTCTCTGCGAAGAAACTAAGTACTGTTGATACGGATACGTTCTATTTGTATAAGTGTCATGATGTGTATTTGTGTGCAGTATCATTAATAAAAAGATAAAAAAAAAAAAATGCTATGATGACAGTGTTGTTTGGGGTTAGGGCAGGTTACAAGGAGAGAAACGCTTTTAATTCTAAAAAGGTTGTTTTTTTAAAAAACAAATAATGATTATTCCTGTAAACCTTTATATTTATGTGTATACACCATTACTTTTTTTATACAACATTCCTGGTCCATCTAATACATTTTTACCTTGACATTATTATTATTATGCAAGTGTTATTAACTGCTGTCTTGTAACAAACAATACATAAAGGCTCATGGTAATATGTTAAAAGCACAGCCTAATTTTCCAGCGAGTTAAAATGTTTAATAAGATAAAATAACCTTTTGACTCCTTCTCTAATGGAAAAAAAAATATTTATCATGATAACAAGTTGTGTTCTCTATCATTAACATCACTTCCACAGCTCAGATCACTGCCATTAATGCTTCATAATTATCCCCTGCTGTTATTAGTATGCCTTAGCAGTTTTGTGCATCAGTAAATTATCAACAGGAGAGCCTTGTAGTGCTCCTTATTTATTAACATTGCATTTCATTCTGTTTCATAACTTCTACTTACATACATCTAAAGTGGCATATCAAATAACAATTTGTAAGCAACTGGCACATTCAGCATAAATATACCCACAATGGGGCAACAAAATGGCAGTGCAGTGCACAAGAATGGCGGACTAGATGACATTTTTTTCAATTTAATTCTGGAAGGGGCATATCTTTCTCTCTCTCCTATATTAACTGTGATATATGTATAGCGCTCTAACTCAGTAATAAGCACCACGGATTTTTAGATTTGAAATTGTTACTAGGCACTATTTATAAAACCAAAAACAATAATAAGGGTCTGCTCCCCCTAGGACCACTGGTAAAATAACTTGCTGCTCAAAACAAGTTATGAGGGTAAAACATGTATACAAGATGTGGATGGGGAGGGGCGCCTTATAACAAGTACAATAAATGAATGATCAATACAGACAATTTCTTTTAAACCACATAAATGAGATTTAAAAAAATGAGAGAGAGAGAGCGAGAGAGAGAGAGAGAGAGATCATAGTGCAATATTTTATATCTCTAATTAGTAAAATGTTTATCTTTTAAGGCACCATGATGTGGTGATTCTTTATTCCCTTTTACTTGGGTTCTACTGCATACGTGGATCAATAAACAACAAACAACAAAGTTAACTGTCTATGGGCCTGATCCAGACCTACGCCTGGCCGTGTTTTTATGCTTTGCGTAAGTGTAAAAACGGCCATTTGTACGAACTGCGCATGCTCGGGGAAGATGTTACGCAAAGAAATTCTGAGTGTATGGGCCTTGAGTGTGCCAGTCTCGTAACAACGTACGAGGGGGCGTGTCTGCCATACGAAATCCGTAAATACGCAACGAGGGCAGGGTGAGGCATTTAAATCGTACAGTATGGGCGTGCTAAGCGTCGCAACTAAGCAAGGAGCTTACGGATGCCCGCGGTTACGTTAGGGTAGGGTTTGCTCGGCGTAAGATGGCAAAAGTAAGTACGAACAAGGGGAGTGCCTAGGGGAGTGCATCGTAGGTACGCTGGCGTAAATACGCTACGCACAAAGCGTTCCATGAGCGTAGGTCTGGATCAAGCACTATGAGCCTAAAAGCAAGGTTGTACACGCGACGCTTATATTGTTCAAAATGGTAGAAAAAGAAACTTTTATGTATATTTTAATAAATCCCAAACATATAGTTTATATTTTTAATACACTTATTCCTTAGTAGCTTTGTAATCTTTTAGAAGTGGGATATCATGGAATGACAGCTGTTTATATGGATGGACAGCTGTTTATATAGAATGACAGCTGTTTATATGGAATGACAGCTGTTTTAAAATACAAAAGTCAATCAATTGGCTACTCTTCACAAAAGAGACCCCTAAATCTTACAGATCCCCTAAGCCTACATATTCATTTCTTTGATAGCTGTTTTTTTAAGAAACGATAGCTGATTTATTGTCATGTCAAAACAAATAGTCAATCAAATTGGTTTCTTTTCCAGAAAGACACCCCTAAACCGTACAGATGCCCCAAACCCACACACATAATCCATTGCACATGCGTGCATCTTGCCATATTTATTGTGCAAGCATTCTGACGTTTCATTTGTCTAAGTGATTTTCATCAGGGACAAATAACATACAGCAATGTCCCTAATGAAAATCATGCTCGCTCAATAAATTGACCAGATGGGCCTTTTGCACCATTTCTACAAAGTCTTGTGAGTGATTTCTAGTGCAATCCTTACTGTATTACAAATTCCTGAAGTGGAATACTACCAAAGAGAGGAGTGACAGATTATACATTCTCTCTCTGATATTCCACATACGGGCCATAGTCAGAGATCCATTTTTAAAGATACGCAATTATACGCACGTCCGGAGCAAGGAAACACCCACCAACAGCCCCGATACTCACTCTATTCTTCCCTTGTGTACTTACGTGCGTATATGTGCTCTGTCTGTGCGATTCTTGATAACCGCGCCTCCATGCGTTCATTTAAATGCCCCCTCATCCCACTTTTATGTAAATTTTCCCGTACATCTTATTTACATGCGTATGTTCCCAAGTGCGATTCACATGTACGTCCGTTAGGCACTTCCGTTCGCATAGTCAACGTAAACTACGTACAAAAAGTTACTACGCATGCGCAATTGATCCGATCCTAAAAATACGCACAGAACTTCCCTCAAAATCGGATCTCTGAATACGGCCCATCTTTACAACCGGTAATATTTTTTTCAAAGATATTTTGAATAATTGGTGTAAAAGATAATCTGACCTTATTTAAAAAGAATTGTGTAAATTACACCTCACCTAAATCTATAGGATCTCATGTATGTGGAACACAATTTCATGCATTCTGCATTGCTAAAGTACAAAAAGTTGGGGGGTACCTTTTCAGTGAGATACTGTGGGCAGCACTAGACATACACAGTTCCTCCAGTTAAGCTAAGTATGGAGTTACAGACCTCTATGCATACAAAACATTTGCAGAGGTCTTGATAGGGCCCCTAGTCTTTAGAATATCTCATTTGAGAGGGTGATCATGAGGAGTGGTACTAATGCCAAAGACTAATCATGTATCCATTACATGTACTTGTAATGTGAGTGGGCTTTGCCATCTAAGCCCTTTCAGTGGTCAAGGTTAATA
Source organism: Limnodynastes dumerilii (assembly GCA_011038615.1). Lineage (NCBI taxonomy): Eukaryota > Metazoa > Chordata > Amphibia > Anura > Limnodynastidae > Limnodynastes > Limnodynastes dumerilii. Next base: position 272,048 of record WWET01001052.1, read on the forward strand.
ATGTGTATCATAAGTAGTACATATACCAATATACCACATTAATTAAATAATAAGTTACAGAACTGTGTATGTTATTAGTAATGATATGCTGTATCCATTTGGATTTCATTTAATGTAACTTACAAGTTAAGTTAGTCTAATAAAGGTCAGGCAAATTATTATTTAAGTGATCAGTGACTTCTTATAACCAAATAAGCCTCTATTAGATGTGTATAATTGTGTTATCAAATGTATTAAATTAAGAAGCTTTGAACATGCTTGAAAAAACAAAAGGGGAGGTAGAGAACATAGGTTAGAACACCATAATGGTTGGTGGATAAATACACAGAAAATTTCATGGCCCATTACATTCAACAGTAATCACATGCAAATTATTATATTGCTGTAATTCACATTTCATTTTTACCAGTTGTAATGTGCAGGTTACTTTATATAAAGTATAAGGGGTAGTCCAAGCAGTCTTTGATTTATTTTAGTTACAAAGGGCCTGATCCAGACCTACGCCGATGCGCTGTACATACTAACGCAGAGTGTATCGGCATGCACTCTCCCCGACACTCCCCCTGTGCCTGGCGTAATTACACACTGTGAAGGCTACTCTAACTTCAGCCGTAACAGAGTGTAATTACGCCGGCCACATGCTCGTAACTATCTAACCCTGCCCTCTCTTCCTAATTACCCTGCCTCCCCCCGCCTACCTTCCGTAACTGCAGTGCAGTTATGGCAAGGCACGCCCCCTCAACCGTAACTACGCTGTAGTTACGGACACCCGATCCAGCTTAAACAAAAACCCTAATTACCCTAACCCAAAACTGTTGATCTTACGCATACAGCCGCTATAACTATGGCGGCGGCCGTAGTTCTGGATCAGGCCCAAAATAACTACTATTCAATATTCTCCCCTGTGGCACTATGTAACTAGGATCCTTGAAAGTCAAGTCTCTTGGCACTGAAACAGATGCAAAAATTAGAGGTCTACTGTCTTGTTTAATAGGAATAATACTATTATACCCTTATCTACAAAGATTTAAGGACATATATATTGTTTTCCAGTGCTTTTTTGTTTTGTAAAAAAAAAAAAAGGTGCAGGAACTAACCCCTCATTAGCTGTTATTGCAGCCCCCTATAATTTTCAGCTCTTATTGCAACCCCCACATAACTTTCAGTCCTTATTACAGCCCCCTATAATTTTCCAGCCCTTATTGCAGCCCCTATAATTTTTCAGTCTTATTGCAGCCCCCTTAGAAGTTTCAGCCCTTATTATAACTCCCTATATTTTTTTTATAATTGTGCCACTTGTAATGTCCAGCCTCCATGTATGCCCCTTTTAATTCCAGCTTCCATTGTTTGCCCCTTTTAATGTCCATCCTCCATGTGTTCCCCTTGTAATATCCAGCATCTATTGTCTGCCCCTTTTAATGTCCAGCCTCCATTGTCTGCCCCTTTTAATGTTCAGCCTCCATTGTCTGCCCCTTTTAATATCCATCCTCCATTGTCTGCCCCTTATAATGTCTAGGCTCCATGTGTGCCCCTAGTAATGTCCAGCCTCAATGTGTGCCCCTTGTAACGTCCATCCTCCATTGTCTGCCCCTTATAATGTTCAGCCTCCATGTATGCCCCTTGTAATGTCGAGCTTCCATGTATGCCCCTTTTAATGTCTAGCCTCCATGTGTGTCCCTTGTAATGTTCAGCCTCCGTTGTCTGCTCCTTATAATGTCCATCCTCCATTGTCTGCCCCTTATCATTTTCAGCCTCCATGTATGCCCCTTGTAATGTCCAGCCTCCATGTCTGCCCCTTGTAATGTCCAGCTTCCATGTATGCCCCTTGTAATGTCCAGCCTCCATGTGTGCCCCTTCTAATGTTTAGACTCCCCTTCTAATGTTCAGCCTCCATTGTCTGCCCCTTATAATGTACAGCCTCCATGTGTGCCCCTTATCTCTGGCATCCATTTATGCCCCTTGTAATGTGCAGCCTCCATTGTCTGCCCCTTAAAATGTTCAGCCTTCATGTGTGCCCCTTATGTTCAGCATCCTTGTAATGTCCAGCCTCCATGTGTTCCCCTTATGTCTAGCCACCATGTCTTCTCTTACCTTTGATGTCTTCTCCCTTCCTTCGCAGTGTTCCTTCTGTCCCACGCTGTCTCTCCCGGTCACATGGTGCGGTAGTGGTAATACAGGGTTCCAAGGGAGCCCTGTAGAACCAATTCTGTTGCTAGAATCACAGCAACCGCATGGGTTCGGTCACTGCCATTCGCAGTAACAGGTTTGGTCATACAGGGCCAATTAATGTTTCTTGCTTTCAGGTGTTTTTAAAGCACACTGCATTGTCATTGCAATTTATGATAACCAGTCCACATATTCAGTCAAATGTTTTGTTCATTGTCTGCCCCTTATAATGTACAGCTTCCATGTGTGCCCCTTATGTCTGGCATCCATTTATGCCCCTTGTAATGTGCAGCCTCCATTGTCTGCCCCTTAAAATGTTCAGCCTTCATGTGTGTCCCTTATGTTCAGCATCCTTGTAATGTCCAGCCTCCATGTGTGCCCCTTATGTCTAGCTACCATGTCTTCTCTTACCTTTTATGTCTTCTCCCTTCCTCCGCAGTGTTCCTTCTGTCCCGCGCTGTCTCTCCCGTGGTGCAGTAGTGGTAATACAGGGTTCCAAGGGAGCCCTGTAGAACCAATTCTGTTGCTAGGTTCGGTCACTGCCATTCGCAGTAACAGGTTTGGTCATACAGGGCCAATTAATGTTTCTTGCTTTCAGGTGTTTTTAAAGCACACTGCATTGTCATTGCAATTTATGATAACCAGTCCACATATTCAGTCAAATTTTTTGTTTACAGTGTAAATCTGGAATCATACAAATCAAAGTTGACATTGGAGACCTCAAAGTACAGGTAGATATTAACTGAAATGAAGATACCAGTCTCTTTTGCAAGCTCTAGTGTCTAGTTACTCCAGGAAACTTCTTACTTCACAAAATGCTTGATTTATTTCATCTGGAAGCAATGGTAGCACTTAACATTGATAAGCAACCATCCCTTCCAATAGTAGTTGTCAGGGTGCACAACCACATGGTTGTAGCAGTAAAAGTATAATCCCATACTAGTCATAGTCACATTGTCTAGGAGCACAATCACATGGTGATGATGAGGAACCATGTCTCCGGTAGCAAGCTCCAGTGAATGTTTATTCTTTGAGACATTGGTTAGTATAAAAATACCTTAGTTATTTTTTGCTGTCACTCATTCCTCTGTGTAACAGCTTCTTTTTCTTTGAACTCATATCTCACTTGAGGACCCACTCAGGAATGGCTTACAAATGGCAAAACTGGATCCACCAGCATATTAGAAACATCTGAAAGAAAAAATATTTAGATTGCCCATAGACCTGACCCTTGAGCAATTGTAGTTATAAACATGATGGTAGAACCAACATTTTTCACAGGGGGAGCAAAAGGCAAAGGACTGTTATAGGGCCTGGAGCCCCTTTTTCATGAGCCTGCTTCAGGCGCCATGGCTCTAAGACTCTGAAAGTATCCGTTGTCTTCCCTACGACAACAATGAGATTGCAAACTCTCCGTGCCATGTGTCTGCTTATGCTTACTGCAAATTGTGAAAGCAATATAAGTGGGAATTCTAAGAAAAGATAAAGAGTTTGTATGAAGAAAATGTACACAGAACAAACATGAAGATAACTTTATTTATGGTTAAGGAAAATGACAACAGTTGGCAAGTTCAAATAAAGCTATTATTACTTTATCCCCATTTTCATTTCATTCATCCCTATTCATTTTTATGTAGAAGTTCAAACACAGTCTTTGCCCCCCCCCCCAACAGAAATTATAGGGTGGGGTAAGAAATGCCCCCTCTGCCTCCCCTGTTCCTACACCCCTGGCTATAACCATGAATTACCATAGGTAAACAAAACTCATTGGTGGCAGTGCAACTAGATTTCAGCAATGATCATGGCCACATTGCCAAGCTAGCATTCTAGTGTTATACAGCCCCTTCAGTATTAAGCAAAACAACAGTGAATAATAAGCACCCCCCATTTCCTGGCCCAAATAAAACCCCCAGGTTTGGACAGTGCTGTCCAAATCAGGACATAAGTATGGAGGGGGAAACTGCATGGAATTTTGAAGGGTCAGCAAACCTAGGGAAAGCATTCATGGTACCAAATAGCTGAGGATGATTGGAATTTTTGCAGAGGAATCCCACACTTATATTTCTTTCCTCTATGGTTCCACCAGACAAGACTTGTAAAGCTTGGTGCTGTTAGCTTGAAAAAAATGGGGAAACCACACTGATCAGCCCCATAATTTTACTGCTAGCAGCCTAGGTTTGTGAGTGCTTGGGCTTGTTATATTTAGGTGAGACTCCACTATGTGTTTCAATCAATAGGATGTGATGAGACGGGTTACGTAAACCCACTGCTGGCAATATGGGCATGGGTTTACAGGGACTTTGAGCGGAATTTCATTGGCAGTTTGACACTATTATGTCTTCTAGAAAATATAGCTAAGTAGATGCTTCATAGGTGCAAAAAACATGCCCGGTGTTAAAATCCAAACTCCCTTCAATGACACCAGGTTATATTAAAAATAAAAATCAGCTCATATGAATAGAAGCTTTAAATTATAACTAAAATAAGAACAACTTTGGGTAAGTTACAAGTACTTACAGCATAGAAAGTATCTCCATGGCAATTCTAAATTGTGCTAATGTTTCATTCATTGCTCCTTGTTATCATCTCTTCTTCACCTGCATATAATATACTATCTGTCATCTCTAAGCACTGATGGGTGTTGAGTGAATCCAAAACTTGTAATTGCAGCAATGTGGAAGTCTGATTATTGAGTCACAGTAAGCTTTCATCAGAAGGCAAATGATGAACAGATCTATGAAGCATAAATAAGTGCACTTAACCTTCCCCATGAAATGCTTAATCTCGAAATACAAAAATATACCAAAATAAGTAAAAAATATATATAATCATTACAACTTATACTGGTTATACTGGCACTATTTCACAGGTTTAATATCTAATTTTTATTTTTTTTTACCTGAAGACATTTTATTGAATATTTTAGTCAGCAGCATAATAAAGTTAAAAAAGGTTTTTATTTCTTTTTTATAAATAACAATAATACACTATTGCAAAGTATAAGACCAGATCCAGTGTTTGAAAATAAAAGAAAAAATAGAAATGGTAGTAATTTACACCGGATGAAACCATGTTGAAATAATTGGGAAGAATTAGATAAAGAGGGGATGTTTACTTGCCCTGTTCAGTACAGAAAACAAAGAATGCTCCTTGCATGTAAAGAATAAAATGTATTAAATTCCTAGATACCTTCTGAAATTCAGCAAGGTTTTGCCCTGGTGTAAATCCCTGAAACTCGGATCTGTAACCATAAAATGGAAAATGTGCATACAAGTACTTATTAGAAAAGAAAGGGTTTGAACCAAACTGTGTTTCCTAAATTATGAACATCCCAAAAACTAATTTCCATTTTTTTCTATATTCACTTTTTTTAAATATAGAAATATGGGCCCTGGATTCACAACCCCGGATGCATTGCACATATGTCCTTAATTTACCAATAGTAGCTACTACGCATGCGTGGTAACTATTTTACGTAATCTACGTATCGTTTCGTTTAATAGATTTTTTATATGTGGTATTTAAGCCCACATATACGCAATCTACGTAACAAAACGATACGTAGATTACATAAAATAGTTACTACGCATGCGTAGTAGCTACTATCGGTAAATTAAGGACGTATGTGGAATATGTCCGGGGTTGTGAATCCGGGCCATAATACATACACTCAGTTATATTTTTAGGTTTGCTTTAATTATGGATTACCTATTCCCTGTTTGTTTGCTTGTTTATTTGCTTACTTGTTTGCTCATTCATAATGTATTTTATTTAGATATTTAAATAATGATAGACCTAATCCATTAGCTAATAAGATGCCTGATAGCCTAGCTTATCCCTGTATTCTGTCATACCATGAAAGCAAAAGTCACTGCTGCAATTGCCTGAATTCAAAGAGACATTATTGGTAGGGATGGGGTGACCAGCAAAACCAGTTTACAATTAGGGTGTATTCTAGCAAATGTGTTCAATCCAAACCTGAGTATTAGCGTACATTCACAAAGTTTGTAGGTGAACATTCACAATTTCTGCACAGCATTTCATTCTGTCTTAAGCTGTCCATACACTAGAGTGTTTATCGGCCCAATCTTGCAATTATTGTGTTATTAGCCGAATTATCGTTCAAGTGTATGGTAACGATTTTTTCACCGAACATCCGATAATCGCTCAAAAACCCCTTTTCAATGATTATTTAATCTTTTAACATGTTTGTTATAACAAAATATAAAATTGCACAGTGTATTTGCCTTTCAGGATAATCGTGAAATCTTCACTGTTAATATGCTGGTGTCATTTGTACTTTCCTAGATGTGATTATAATAATCCCACATGACACCTTCCCGTTTCCTTCTGTTCATGTTTTCTGTCCTTTATTGATGTAGCCATAAAAACTTGACACCTAAACAGTGGGTGATTGTATACACAGCAATGGACTTTAAGGGATCCTGCATGTGGACCCTGGACTCTGGACTTTTAATGGAGCCTGCATGTGGACCCTGCAGAGGCCCCTGGATCCCTCTCTGCAGATGGAGCGTCAACAGGAAGTTTATTATGACCACTTTCTGCAGTGATCTTTAGCTCTGCCCCATGCTCAGGACAGCCCATTATGTAAATTTTGAATGATAAATCATACGAGAAATGAAAATTATTAGCCGGTATATGGGCAAACACAATTTTTAGGGACAAGAAAAGTAGATAAGATATCTGAGGGTTTTATTATTTTTTTTCTGACGTTTATTGGCTGAAAATAGTTCAGTGTATGGTCCCATATCAATTGGGACTTTCAGGGATTTCATGCTATTTTTGATAATCACTCTAGTGTACGGCCAACTTAAGAAAATGATGATCGCAAAGACACCAAAGCTATATGAAACCAATTCAGTAGCATTTAACCTTGCAAATGCTCTACTAATGGTATATTTAATTGCATTAAATATACTTTAATACTTTTAGTTGCTATTTAACAGAAAGCGATATTTTCTTTTCTTTCTTTCATGTTGTTAATTAACAGAGAATACTCACATAATGCATGTTGAACGTTTTTGCTGTACATATATCTGCACTTGCTAAGGAATGACTAGTGTAGCAAACATATATTAAGGTGTATTCCTGATATGTAAGAAACAAGAGAAACAGAAGTGTATTTGATATGGGCACTCCCAGTAGTTAGTGTGTAATATAAAATATAACTTTTATTTGTACTAATTAAAAAGTGCAAATTCTCATTTTAAATTCACACTTTTTAATAAATACAAATAAAAGTTATATTTTATATTACACACTAATTACTGTGAGTGCCCATATCAAATACACTTTTGTTTCTCTTGTTTCTCATATGGTCTTATTAATGTTATAGGAGTACCAACCCTTTTTATGGGAAATTAAGTTCCCTGATATATAAGGGATTGTATCAGTAGTTGTGCAGACAGCTAATTCTGGTGCGGAAATGCCTTATATTTATTGTGATCATTCCTAATATGTGTCAATACACAAAAGAGAGCACTTGCATGCAAATAAAAGGACATAATTATATTGACAACTGTTCAAACTTTTAATCTACCAACTATTTGCATGGGATTTGTCCACTTAGGATTCCTTTTTTTTGTGTTTGAGTAAAAAGCAGGAAGAATATAAGACTTAGTTTACCACTGTTGGGAAATAAATTCCTAGGTATTATACGTTAAAAAGTAAAAAGTTTGGTGATATGCAGAACACAGACACCTCATTTTTGGCCTGATCCAGATTTAATAGGAAATTCTGAGTGCAGCTTCTACAATGAAGGCTAATGCGCAGAATTTCTGATTCATAATACTGCATGCAGGAGAGCAGGGCAGATATAGATAATAGAGCCGTGAACTGGGGGTAACCTTTAAAAATCTGCAGGCAACTCTATTTGTGTGGAATATAGGATTGTACATAAGAGTTAAACCCAGCTCTTGCTGTAAGATTTAAATGCCAGAGGCCACCCACCATGAATATCATGTATGCATAGTCGGTGATCCAGCCCCCCATTGTGGAGAATAATATTTTCACAGCATGAAGCATGGTGAGGCTGAGTTCTGTTACAGAAGTATAGGTACTACACATGTGTAACGTAAGTCAGTGCTCGTTATTAATGCAGGAGCAAGCCCTTTGTGAATACGTTAAAATTGCTACTGATTATTATATATTTTCCCATTTAACACTGTTTAAAAATATTAATAAATTATTGTGTTTTAATTGAATTAAATAGCATTTGTAAGTCTTATACTTTAGCCCCATTTAGTATTTAACATTTTAACTCATGTAAAAAATAAATATATTTATTGCTCTTGCGATTATAAATGAGATGTTTTTCATATTTTTGAACTTCATTCATAATTAATATCATTCATTTGAGAAAGGTTAATACATTTGACATTAATAATTTATTTCTTCTTGCAGGGTCCCATATTCTTCGAATCATTTGTAATATTTTAATGGTGTATCAGGATTCTAAATGTATAGTGCTCTTCTCACTGAGTTAATTAATGGATACAGCAGGTGCATACATATGTACTAGATTTCAAACTCTGTATTCAGAGATTGATCCTGTAATGGTTCAGATGGTGCAGCCAATTGTTTGCGATTCAAATATCGCACCTGCCCTAAGAATAATCCAAGTCAAACCAACAGGAAGACAAATTGTATTAAAAAAAAACAAAAACAAAAAAAACAATGTTTACTAACCAATTTTAGGAAAAACTAACACAAAGAATTTCCAAGGGAAGAAAATAAAAGTAAAAGTGAGAATATTGAATTAGTTTCAACAAAACAAATGTATAATAGTATATGAAAGTTCAAATAAAAATGTTATCAATAGTATGTTTATTGACATTTCCTTTTGTTCATGTATGTTTTATTAATTAAAAATTTATTTAACTCATTTTGGACCGGTACCCAAATCCGTTGAAATGTTTTCTAAGTTTCTTAAGGGATGGCTAATTTTGTCCAAGTTAAGAAAAATCTGGTGACAATATTTTTTGGGTGTAAAGATTTTTAAGTAACAGACTGGGTAGTTTTCTACCCAATGGGCAAATAGATTAAGGACCGGATTCAGAGCTGCGCTTCCGTCTTTTTTTCATGCTCACATCAGGAGCGCACACAGAAAGATGGACGCAAGTGATCGCAATTGACAGTACTGCGCCTGTGGAACTGGGAGTTCCAGGATATTTAAATGAAAAAATGGGTGTTTTTCTCATTTAAATATTATGTGCAGTGCTGTCAACAGTCTTACGCTTACACCATCCCAAGGGATAGTGTAAGAGTAAGGAGCAGCTCAACGAAGTTTAAAAATAAATGTAATTATTGAAAAAAACCCAAAGTACAAATGTATAAAAAAAAAACCACAAAATACAATTTACATTTATAAACCCATCCCCTCCCCTGTCGCTATATAATAAATAAATAAATAAATAATATTAGCCCCACAGGGCATGCTGATGCTTGTAATGCTACAAGCTCCAGCATGCCCATTGATACCAGGCCAGAGTGTGC
>WWET01001052.1:282753-307408 GCA_011038615.1 Limnodynastes dumerilii
CCCTCATTAAACTACCTCCCCCCGCCCACCTACACTAACCTGAACGTAGGGATGCTGGGGGACGTCCCCTCCAGTGTCCCTACGGCACTGCTACAGGCAACATCTGCCCGGCGCATGCGCAGATCGGCTTTTCAGCCCGATCGGCTTTTTCAGCTAGGACGGCGGCCGTAGGTCTGGATCAGGCCCTATGTCACTGCTCCTGGCCAGGGGAATGCCACTGTGGGTGCAGTAGAGGTGACTTTCTTGGTTTCTAGCAGTAGCACCAACGCTCCCTGTAATACTATTGCTTTTTCTAAATATGTTGCTACCAACTTATATAAAATTGCCATTGAATATGCATTTATCTAATATATAAAAGTGAAAGTTTGTCCTTCTGTCCTTCTGTCTTTCTATACAAATCCACAGTTTACAAGCAAAGATCATGAAATTTTACATACGAGCGTATTAAAACACGGTCGAGGCAACTAAAAAAATTAGAAATTGAGATTAATTACTGTTAATTTTTTATTAATTAAAAACCACAATTTTTGCTACATATGTATGTGTGTATGTATGTATGTATGTATGTATGTGTGTGTGTGTATGTGTGTGTATATGTATGTATGTATGTATGTATGTATGTATGTATGTATGCATGTGTGTGTGTATGTATATATGTATTTATGTATGTATGTATGTATGTATGTATGTATGTATGTGTGTGGGTGTATGTTCCAGCATAGCTCTGGAATGCCCTGAGCGATTTAAACCAAACTTGGTACACATGAGACTGGGTGTGGCATCCCAGCCAGATATATACCGTATTTTTCGGACCATAAGACGCACCTGACCATAAGACGCACCTAGTTTTTAGGAGGAAGAAAACAGGAAAAAAATATTTTGAACCAAATAGTGTCCTGCACCCAGCATCACCCATTCTGTCCAGCACCCAGCATCACCCATCATGTCCTGCACCCAGCATCACCCATCATGTCCTGCACCCAGCATCACCCATCTGTCCAGCACCCAGCATCCCCCATCAGTCCAGCACCCAGCATCACCCATCAGTCCAGCACCCAGCATCACCCATCAGTCCAGCACCCAGCATCACCCATCAGTCCAGCACCCAGCATCACCCATCAGTCCAGCACCCAGCATCACCCATCAGTCCAGCACCCAGCATCACCCATCAGTCCAGCACCCAGCATCACCCATCAGCCCCCAGCAGCTATACTAAATACCGGCACTTACCTGTAGTGTCCCGTTCTGCCGCCTGCTGCTTCTCCTCCGCGGTCTTCCCTGACGCTGATGTGACCTCAGGTCACTCCAGCGTCAGGGGGAGGAGCCCCATCCCGATCCCTATCACAACTAAAAACGGGTAAGTATTAGGAGGTGGGGCTTAATTATGCAATTTCTCTAAAGAGAGTATAACTGAGAATAGGACCACAGTTACTTTGTTATGCGTTTGTCTGCTTTTAACCACATAATATTACAAAATAATCAAAAACAAGCAAAATCCATATTTAATAGATTTTACATAATCATGTGATCTTGCAAAGCCTAATAATCTTGGCCTTTCTTTCTTTATGGAGTGCATTTTCTCAAACTATGTATGTATTAATTTAACTTCAATTGAATACACTACATATTTGAAGCAAAATTTACATCAAACAGCTCCCATTTAACCTATTGTTAGTATACCCAATGTTACTTTAATGATTTGGAGAGTAGTAGGGAATGGTATCTTAATGTATAGTGAACATGTGAGAATTTCAGTTGTCAAAATGCATCAGCATTAAATTCCACACTTGCTTCTAAAACAATATCAAATAATTAGGACATGTCATCTTTAGTTTCAGTATCTAGGAAGAAATGTAGATTAGAATATGAAAGATGATTTCTGTAAAGCAGCAGGGCTGTGCTTCATTCATATTCTTAGATTTATTTAAATTGTATGCAGTTAATTTTTTCACTCCCTAGCAGTTGATATCTTCTCTTTGATGCTTGACCCTATTTGTTCCCTAAAATAAATTGAACACACACATGGTTGTTATGCATTCAAAATATTGCAACATTATTAATATAACATAAATGTTATCTAACATATTTCACGGTGGCAAAGAAAAAGTAATGTGTAGTTACCAGACCCTCCAACATGACCCATTCCATTACGTACAATTTAATCCGCTTCTGAGTTTCCAAGTGTCACTCACCTGGTTTAAATTAATTATCTGATATTTAAAAAATGATTTGCCTCTCCAACAAAGGTGGTTGCCATAGTAACTAAGAGTTGGAAACTGAGGAGCAGAGTATTTTGTACCTAATGGAATGAGTCATGTTGGAGAGTATGAGTTACACCAATATAAACCAATATTCAACTCAACATTTGTATATATTCCATAGACAAAAAATCTTGCGGTTTAAGATGTCTGATTAAGGTTTCCTTCATTGACACAAAATTTAAGAGACCTTTAAAACTTTACCATTTAAACTCCAAAAAGCAATGAAATTACCACATTAAGGTTGGAGCCTTAATGGACGTGTTCCTTAAGCAATACAGACATGATATACCATCACATCCTGTGGTTAGCTGCAGATTTAGCATTATCACTTCTTACCTGCTTCAGGCTGCTGGCTTTTCCTCTCCTCCGCGGGGCTCTCATCCTCCTCTCTCTCAGCAGTAAGGGAATCATCTGCCCCCTTCTGGTACAGAGACTGCTTCATTCCTGGAGCGCTCGAAATAATAGCATGACGCTGACCTGACACGTGTCCTGTCCAGCACTCAGGGAATGAAGCAGTCTCTTTACAAGAAGGGGGTGGTGGTTTCCCTCTGCTCTGCCGACGAGACAGCTGACAGCTCTGTGCAGGTATGTGAGTGATTGAGCTGACCCTCACCCACGAAGTATGTCGGAGGATTCTTAGTAGCCTCATTAGGCTCCAGTCTACTTTGTATGGCCTCTGGCTGTACTTATTCATCAATCATGGTAAGCAATAACCTTGTGCTACTTATATTAGAGAATGCTTGTTGGTGCTTCTTTGCAACAAGAGATCAGGAGATGTATCAGAGCATAACAGTGCTGTTACCTGAAACCACTGCTTACAGGATGCACTGATTCAGTGTTACACATGTGAGAATGTTATACATAAGATATGATTGGTAGTTTATAGGAGCACTTAGCGCTGCAGCCTGTGGACACATGGAAAATGTTACTTCTGCTCCACATTCATATCTCCCGCTCCCTTCTCCCTCAGTGCAGTGAATAAATTATGACATCACTTGTGGGGGGGGGTGGGATATTCTCACACAGCCGTTGGGGCTTATATATGTTATAATAAAGCCATGTCAAACCTTATAATTTTTATAGTGAGCCCACCTCAACCCCAAAACACCCCCCAGCCCACCAGGAGGAGGTAATATGTCTGACATCTCCTTCAGCACACAGAGGAAAATCTCTGTGCGAGAGAAGTCGGCCACCTTGCTCCTCTCATGTGAAGGCATTCTCAGTGCACCCAGCAGGTGGCTCTCACTTGACATGCGCAACGTTATGAAATCTGTGAAATTTCCTATCTCTATAATGGGCACATTTTCCTAAATAGTAAAATAACTGCTATTTACTCTGAAGTCTCATCGCCCAAAGGCACTCCCCTGGAAGATTACCTACCTAACAAAAAAAAACAGCTAGTGAAAAGACCCCCTGTACACTGAGTTATGCCTTCCTTAAATGTTAATGTAATATGGCTTTTCAAGACAGGAAACAGAAAAAAACGGCAACATTTTCCACTTTAACCTGTTACTGTTTTTTCTTTTTTTTATTATTTCACTACAGATTTTTGCATTCAGCACAAGGAGACGATTCTGTACAAACTGGTGAAAATTTTAATTTACTTTCTGACCTATAGCCCCTCAAACACCACCCCCCCCCCTCTGACCAAAAGTCAGTGGCAGAATGCCGTTTATTATAGTCATCCTTAATATAAGGGTACGACTGTGCCCTTATAATAAAACCAACCATCTGAGGCTCACCCACAGAGGTGAAACCTATCAAACTGTACTGGATGCAGTCAGGTACTAGTCAGCCCTTACTATACAATCTACATACCTACCCCCTCCCACAGATTGGAAGCAGTTCCACTTCCAGCTCTGTCCCACCCTGCTGTTGTAATACATACCAGGACAGATCTGGTTCCCCTGCATACAGAATTCCATCCTAGTACATCCTAGTACTGTGGTACCCATGCATGCCCAAAGTTAAAAAAAAAAGGGCACCTATTCTGATCTCAGCGAAAGCGTCTTCCCTGACCATAAATCAGAATCCAGTCCAAAGATTTTAAAGCTAGTTAAAATTAATATTTTTTTCTTCTATATAAGAAAAAAAAACAAGAATCTGTTCCAGACCTCTGTGCGTTTACCACAAGCACGGAGGTCTGGCAATATGCACATAAGAAGGGGGCGGAAATCTGTCAGGTGCATGTGCACCTTTGTACAGACAAATGACACACACTTTGCGTGCATAAATCGGGTGTCAGACGGAGGTTAGGATCTGGTCACAAATCCTTAAAAATGTGTTTAAAAAGGCCTGACCCAATATGTGTGGCAATGTGCTGCTAGTTATCATAACAAATAAGAATAGTAAGAAACAACAAAAGTAGGAGAGCTTGGAAATATAGAATCATTTCTTTTACTTACTTGACATTAAAAATAACAAATAAAAAGATTTCATAGATATATGAGAACAATTTCCAAAAATACACATAATAACAAAAAAAAAACAACTCCGCTTGCAATCCGTTTACTAGCGTAGCGTATTTACGCGTGCATACTTTCTATACACTCCGCTAGGCACACCCCTTGAATGTACGTATTTTGACCGACTTCCGCGATTCAAACCCTACCTTAACTTTTACCCACGTAACCGCTGTCGTCTGCACACGTACGGATGGGTAACTCGTATTTACGCAGCTAAGCACGCCCATACTGTAAAATTTAAATGAAAACCAAGCACGCCCATACTGTACAATTTAAATGAAAACCCCCACCTACATTGCGTATTTTAGACGTAGTTTTGGCTCACGTAAATTTGGCACGCCCACACGTACGTATTTACGCGACTAATACGTGAATGGCCCGTACGTTCAGATTTACGTTATGTAGCGTAGTTTCTCAGGTGCACATGCACAGTACCTACAAAATTGCGATTTTACGTGTCCGCCAGCCGTAAATTCGCTCGGAAGCGTTGTTCTGGATCTAGACCATAATCGGTAAATGTCCCGTCCACAGTAGTCTATTATGAGGTAGATTAGCTACCCATCAGTGCTCGAAATGGAAATTTAGAAGTGGGGGTATGGAAATTTCAGCACCAGATGTGTCTTAAGTTTGGCAAATTAAACAGGTCAACACTGAGTAATTGTTGACATTGTAGTGACATTGTGTACATATCATGTGGGTCATGATTTCTACACTAAGCGCTTCATGTTTAATTAAATGATCTGGTTACCGCTAGGGAAAAACAATGATAACTTCCTCATAGGGGCATTTTTAGGGGTGGACGAGCCTTATTTTCCCTTCTTTATGTTTTCCAACCAATCTTATAGCCCCTCCTTTTGTGTGCCCAGCCAGCCTTATTGCACCTTTCTTCTGTGTGTCCAACCAGCCTTATTGCCCCTTCCTTCTTTGTGGCCAGTCAGTCTTATTGCCCCCTCTTTATGAGTGTCCACCCAACATTATTGACCCTCCTTCTGTGCCCAGCCAGCCTTATTGCCCCCTCTTTACTTGTGTCCAGTCAGCCTTATTGTTCCTTCTTTCTGTTTGTCCAACCAGCATTATTGCCCCAACTTTTGTGTGCCCAGCCAGCCTTATTGCCCTCTCCTTCTGTGTCCAGCCAGCTTTATTGCCCCCTCATTGTGTCCAGCCAGTCTTATAGCCCCTACTCCTGTGTCAAGTTAGCCATATTGCCCCCTCTTTATTTGTGTCCAGTCAGCCTTATTATCCCCTTCTTTTGTTTGTTTATCCAACCTTATTACTCCTCCCTTTGTGTGCTCAGCCAGCCTTATTGCATCTTCCTTCTGTGTTTACAACCAGCCTTATTGCCCCCTCTTTATTTATGTCCAGTCAGCGTTATTGTCCCCTCCTTGTTTGTCCAAACAGTCTTCTTGCCCCCTCTCTATGTTCAGACAGTCTTATATCCCCCCTTTATGAGTGACCACCCAGCCTCATTGCCCCAACTTTATTTGTGTGCAGTCAGACTTATTGCCCCCTTCTTCAGTTTACCCAGTCTTATTGCTTCCTCTCTATCAATCTCAATCTTCTTGCAATCACAGAAACATGGCTCACTGACTCTGACACCTCCTCACTCGCTGCACTCTCATATGGTGGTCTCCATTTTACTCATACCTACAGGCTTGATGACAGGCGAGGAGGTGGGGTTGGGCTTCTTCTCTCCCCAAAATGCAAATTCACAGTTTTACCCAATGTCCCCTCACTTATCTTCATGTCCTTTGAAGTACATGCTGTTCGCTGTTTCAACCCTTTTTCTCTGCATGTGGCTGTGATCTATCGGCCACCCAATATCTCCTGCCAACAATTTATACAACACTTCTCTGCATGGCTCCCTCACTTCCTATCATCTGACATACCTACCATTATCATAGGTGATTTCAATAACCCCATTACCAGCCCGTTATCTGATGCCGCTAAACTGTTCTCTCTAACCACATCTCTTGGCCTCTCTCAATGGAGTGATTCACCAACTCATAAGGATGGCAATTGCATCAATCTGGTGTTCTCTAAACTATGCTCAGTCTCTGATCTTACTAACACCCCTCACCCTCTGTCAGACCATCACCTTATCACCTGCAAACTGTCCCCCACTAGTTCTACCTCTTTGCTGTCTAACTCTATCAAACCTTCACTTACCAAAATCTTAATGCTATTAATATCAACAAACTTTCTCAATCAGAGGAACAACTACTGTCTCCAATTCGTAACTTCCACTCTCCTGATTTGGCAGTGTCTCACCTTAACCAATCCCTAGCAGCTGCGCTTGATCAAGTCACTCCTGCTACCCCTTTTGCCCCACAGCGACATCAGCCATGGCACACTAACAATTCAGAAAATCTTAAAAGACTCTCCCACAAAGCAGAACGTCGCTGGCGGATATCCCGTTCTTCCCATGACTTCTTAACTGACACCAACACTTTTCACACTTATTGAAATCTGGACCAAGCCAAACAATCCTACTTTCAATCTCTCATTTCTACTAAGGCCTCTAACCCCAAACACCTTTTTGGCACATTTAACTCCCTACTGAGCCCTCCTGTGCAAAATCCACCATTTACCAATCTTGTACTTTAAGGACAAGATTGACAAGATCAGAATGGAATTAGCATTGTCCTCCTCATCATCAGCTACTCAGTCCCTTTCATCCACACCCAGGCATCATGTCCTCATTCCAACCCACAAATGAAGAAGAAATATCTGCTCTTTTCTGCTCTTCCCACTCTGCTACCTGTCCTCTTGATCTTGTACCTTCACAGGTTAGTCGACACTCTGCTATGGAATATTGAATAATCAAACGTCCCTTTGCAGACAGGGAGGTAGATCGAGACCTAAGTTCTTTTTAAGTTCGATCACGTAACGTATTTACGCTATCTTAAGTACTATGCACCCCCTAGGCACTCCCCTCATACGTAGTTTATTAGTTTTAAGTTTACCAAACCCTACCTTAACTTTTCCAAGCGTAAGCACGGACATACGTAATGGATTGACGTGCCTCCCTCTGCCCACAAAGTGTATTTCCTGGTGTCGTATGGTTGACCTGCCCCTTCGTTCAGATTTATGCTGAGGTTACGTACGATCAGAATTACTTTGCGTAACATTTACAGTGCGCATGCGCAATAAATACAAAAAAGGGGGGTTTTACAACAGCGGCTGGCGTAATTACGCACTTGTATGTAGCTCAGGATATGTCTCAGAGACTCCAGCACCCCAGGGGGTATACATCTAGAAGGAACACAGAGATTTGGCCAGTAACTGTCCCTAGGATCAAAGGAGTTTTCATTTTTTGGGGAAATTCATACTTCATATATTCATTTTTCTCATATTTTTGGAAGTAGGACATTAATACTTGCAATTTTGAGTTGGTGGCATGATTGGAGGGGGCATTAATAAGCCTCTGCTCATGCGTACATCGTACCTAGGGGTTGCTTGGTAGCCATAAATCCAAGAATGTGAACGTTATACTTGTATAAGTGGTATATCCACTCAGAGGCAGAAATATGATTTTATGGTTCAGTTATCAAAACCAGATGGGTAGGTTCCAAAATCTCAGACCAGCCCCATACTGAAGTCACAGACTGCTGACCAATCACCTTTCCTTGCCAGTGGAGAAGAGATAGTTAGATAAGGTGTCTTTAAATATGGAATGAGCCAAAGGCTCAGGATGGTTCCATGTAAGGTTCAGATTGCTCTTTTTATTCTGTTTTAGTCTTGTAACCTTGCATTGTTAAATCTTTCTTATTATGTAATAAGCATTGTACATTTTGTAGAATACATTTATTGTTTATTAGCCTTGTTCATATTTGTTCTGAAACCCTTAGGGCCAGATTTACTAAGCTTCTGGTTTGGAAAAGTGGAGATGTTGCCCATAGCAACCAATCAGATTTTAGCTGACATTCTTTAGTATGTAAAAAGAACGTGAGATCTAGAATCTGATTAGTTGCTATAGGCAGCAACTCCACTTTTCCAAACCTGCAGCTTAGTAAATCTGGCCCTTAGTCTCTGAAGAAACTTGACTGCTTTGACTACTGTAACTTATAAGGGGAATTGATAACTCACGAGATGATCATTTCAACTGCAGTTATTAATCCAGGGGATTGTAGAAATAAAGTCACAGGGTGATAGATTCCATTAATTGTGTTATGACTGTGTTGATAGGTTTGCCTGAACCTTTAAAATGCGGGGTGGCAGTTTAAATATTTGGGGTAAATATAGAGATTTACCGTAAAAGAGGTGGGTGGTGCTAGGAGATTAATGGGGATTTAATTTGCTAGACCCCCAGGTTAAACATAAATTTAGGTTTCCAAGTCAGGGATTCTGAAGTAGGTGGTCCGGGTCCCCGACAATGCTAGAAGCATAATTGATGTGACTTTTTCATTACGATTATTAGCCTTGTAGCGCTATAGCTGGGTAATTCGTTGTATACTCTTTTTTAAAGGAAGAAAAAAAAATTCAAATAAAATATAAAAAAAGAAAACATAAAAAATATGCTTTAAAAGACTGCTTCTACGCAATATATGTAACTAAACGCTACGTAGATAGCGTAAAATAGTTACCGTACTACGCATGCGTAGTGGCCATAAACGGATAACTAGGCACGTAAGTAAAAAAAATTCGGTGCTGTGAATCCGGTCCGATAACTCTACACTTTATGAGTTGGCAGCTTTGTTCATTTTACATATATTTTACTAAAAAGAAGACTATCACTTTTTAGTGCAATTGTTTAAAGCATTAGAAAAGATGTTAAGGATAGACGGGGCTTGATGGCATCAGTTCCCACCGTGACCGGTATTCAGAGATCCGCTTTTTTATGTACGCAATTATATGCACGGCCGGAGCAAGGAAACACCCACCAACACCCCCGACACTCCCCTCTCCTGGACATGCGGTCAGTGACTTACGAGTCCCTAGACCACTCTGGTCTTTACGTGTGGACTTATGTGCGTATATGTGCTCTGTCCGTGCGATTCTTACTAACCGATCCTCCACGTTTTCATTTAAATGCATCTCCCCACCCACTTTTATGTAAAAAATTTTAAAGTTCGATTCACATGCACATCCGTTAGGACTATATGTTCGTATAGTCAACGTAAACTACGTAAATAAAGTTACTACGCATGCACAGTTGATCTGATCCTAAAAATACGCACAGATCTCCCCTCGAAAACGGATATCTGAATACGGCCCCTTATCCTTAATAATCCTATGAATGGCAGTTTTGATTAGAAGGGGGTGGAGCTTTGACCACGATTATAATAAATCACGCCCTCAAGTGCCGCCCCACACTGCTGTCTGCTGGTCCACACAGACAGTTTAATAATTGTATGACTTTCTAATTTTAATATGGAAATGAACACATGTGAATCTGCCTTTAAACATCTTAGCCTATTTACCTATATGTATTTGTTTAGATTATTCAAATTTGTGCTCATTCCCAATATTACTATATCAGATTTTCTACGCACAGAACTCCAGTTCTGTAAAATGAAAGACTTTAAACTAATGACCATAAAGGAGTTTAAAAAGCAAAATGTACCTCTCATAACAGGGATATAATAAATTGGCATAATGGGAGAAAAATTATAATGCATTTGGTAGAAATATCCTGTACACAGAATGCAGAATATATAGATGGCTGAGTAACATGTAGGGACTGATCCAAAGTTTGAGATTACGGGTAAAACAGGTAGGTGCAAGTATACAGCTCGGCTAAACCATTTTGCAGTGTGAGGGCTGCTAATTAATTAGAATGATTTCATGCAGGTAAAATACTTTACTTTTGCATACAGAAGTCAAATACTGTCTAGCTTTATTGTTAATCTGTAAATTAGTTGAGTTCAGCTAAGAAAATTCATCTCTTAATTCTAATTTTGTTTTTACAGATTAAATTCTCCTCCCCTTGCAGTTCAACATGGTTTTGTTCAGGTCTACACTTGCACTTGTTATGCCCTTAAAATAGGTGTAAATGCAGCTTTTGATCAGTCTCATAGTCTTTCCTGGATGATAGCAGACTCTCTAATAACCAACAAAGTGTCAACTACTGTACATTTAATTCTCCTTATATTATATAGGAGTTCTCTATATTGATTCATTGTTTTCTATTAGCACTGTGTTTATAAGCAACTGTATATGAAAAATCAGTATTTAGAGTCTTAAAGGATTTAACTCTAGAGGTATTAAGTATTATATTTGTTTTCCTATTTCAGGCTTATTTTTATTATTTCTCATTAAACTTATCTGTTCTAATATGTCTATCCTATAGGCATAACATTGTGAGTCCCCTATCTTGTCATCTTTTCAAAGCAATAACTGTGTAAAGGCACTCGTTTTAGGATGTAATATCTATAATGAAGAAAAAAAATGATTGTAATCTAAATTTAATATTCTACCTGTTCATCTGAAAATATATCAGTTGCAGAGCGAAAATCAAATAAAAACAGCAGACTTTAATACTGCATTGAATATAGAGTATGCAATGTATTGAACAATAGGGTTGAATGGACCATATGTGATATGTGATTATAAGTGTGTTTTTATTAAGCAACACTACAACTCTTCGGTTTTTAAATGAAAGTAAATGCAATATGTATTGTATTGCCGAGGACATGATTTTTAATGCTAAGTGGCGATTCACATCCAATAAGCAAAGCTGAATTCCTGAATCATTTATAGTGACTCATTAACTGAACAGGTGGGGGAGGTTAGCGTATTAAGGGCAATATTTATTTATTTAGGTTTTACAGGATAATTAATAAAATTTAGGCGTCTGATGATTTATTTATTCACAAAATGAAATAGCAACATTAAATTTAATGAAAAAATAAATAAAAGCAAAATACATGTAGAAGAATGCATTTGTGCCTTTTCTGCAGAACAGAGCAGCCTTTATTGTTAGTAATGTAGAAAATTAAAATCAATATGGTTAGATAAAGTGTATAAATTGTTCATGTTTTGCTCGGCAAAAAAAATCATTTATATTAAAAATATTAGCATTTTTAATATACATAGAATTACATTTGAAGTGTTTCTTTCCAGTCTTTTAATAATATTTCAAATAAAAATAAATAAAAACTTGAAAAAATGCAACTACATTAATTAGTGACAATTCATACCATGCAAATCTAATTCATCCTGATTCGGGGAAGTGGATAACAGCACTAAAATTGATTTAAACTTCTACGTTTTTACACTTCACGTTCAACCCCATTCAGCACTTAAATGCATCATAGTAATTTTCCAGTACCGGTGTTCCCTCTTAGTCAAAAACTAGACCTTGGCTGATGGAAGGAGTCTATTCATGTGAGCAATTGCAATATGAATCCATGGTTATCTGGATAGTACTAACCAGAACGTATGGATCTATCCTAATCTTGAGCTAATCAATTACATTAAAGAAAGCTGTATCCAGCTCCAAAGCCTAGGGGAGAGTTATCTTGTCAGTGTTTATCATTTACACGCAGCAAACTACAAAACCAATTAGTAACATAAACCCATGACATTTCATCGCAATGTCCTGTAACATTAAAACATCAGTTATGGAAAGAAAAATCATGTAATTGTAATTTTTTATGTAATTATTATTATTATTAGTTAAAACATAATTCAAATAAGAATTCCTTGGGAAATATTTTATTATAGTAAGTTATTGGTACAGAACATGAGACAGAGGATGAAAAAGTCTTATAATATATCACTTACCTTCTGAAGAAACCGCAAGGCTATGCAAAAAAACCCGTCAAGATGTTAATATTTGATTGTGCAAATGGGACTTTATTTCATGTTTGTGGATTTATCAACAATCACACAGCATTACAACCTGAAAATGTTCTGTAGGACAAAAAAACAACCGCAGCTGCTCTCACTTAAAAACCTGTTGGTTGCCGACCGTGCTGTGTGAAGCATTTCCAGTCACTATTCCAACAGCGGCTTCCATTGCTCATTTAATTTGGCTTCCTATGTTGTCACCATCAATTTACCAGGGCACCTTATCATCAGTGGACCATATTCAATCGGGCAGCATCTTACCTTACTCAGAGGTTCACTGCAACCAGGTCATTTCTGAGAACATTTCCCATATGGATTACTAGTGAGTAGTTCATCGTCAGCTGCTATATACCTACGTTAAGGTATAACTTTGTGAGCTTGCTTTCCCTCAAGTATTGGCAATACCAACTATTATTTTTCAAATGCGTGACTTTGCATCATTTCCCCCAGGATTTTCTAACCCATGTTGATCTATTGACTGTATTTTATGTTATTACAGTGTGTTTGTATAGCAATTAAAGTGTTACATATTTAAAGCGGAGCTTATCATTTCTATTAGTACCAATCTAGTGCTCACTAGTGTTCATCATTAGTATTTTCTTGTGCAGTTTTGTTATATCGGGCTGGGCAGACTCTGTTTAATGGTGTTTTGGCTGCTTAATTTTATTGTACAATACAAATACAATACAATTTTACAATATTTTACAATTTATTTTACAATTTTATTGTTCAATTGTACAATACAATACAATTTTATCGTATTTTATAAAGTATAATAATAGTAACTTCATCCAATAGGAAATAATAGTTTTTCTAAATAAAATATTGTATACATGAATACCAAATGTATTGAAATACAATGATTTCCCTAATAAACTTATAATCTTATTTATTAGAATTTTAGTTTTTACTGTTTATGCTTTTGTATAAAGTATTTTTCCTAACATTTAGCAGATAGCATTCATATAGACATATATAGGTAGGAGGGAGCATAAATGCCAGGTGCTTAGCTCACACTGCATACAGGAAGGGGTTAGCTATTTGGTCCAATCACAACAGTAGAAGGTGGGATGAGGGGAGGGATTCAGGTGTGAGGCAAGATAATAAAATTTAAAAAACTGGTGCGTAGCTTGACTCTGCACAAGTGCAGTCGCACATTTACAGAGCTCCAACAGATTTCGGACCGGATTCAGAGAACCGTTTTTTCCAAAGTACGCAATTATACGCACGCAGGTAGCAAGCCAACACCCACCAACACCCATGACACTCCCCTCTCACGGTCGTGTAATCATAGACTTACAACTCCATAAAGCACCTCTAACTTTACGTGTACATATGTGCGATTCAATCTAACCGCGCCCTCAAAGGCTCATTTAAATGCCCCCCCACCCTCTTTCACATAACTTTTCAAGTACATAACTCAACCCTGCCCCTCCATACGTATGTCCCCAAGTGCGATTCACGTGTCCTTTCCTAAAGTACATACTTGCGTATATTCTACATAACTTACGTAAAAAAAAGTTACTACGCATGCGCAGTTAAAACAGGCTTCTTCAATATGGTCGATCACTTGGTCTGATCACGTCTAGGTTTAGATCCTAAGATTTTAGAAGAACTTACTGAGACGAGACTAGCTCTGTCTCGGCTGCTAAGTGACCAACATAAATGGACACTCTGCAGATGCAAAAGCTGATATTTACTGAATGGAAACCACCCCGGGAAAATGCTGGCAAGAGTGTTATGCACCCAGAGCTCCCAGTATTATATACATCAGATTAAAACTAACTCACTTTTACACTCCATTCCTGACATTGTCAAAACTTTCCTGGAGTGTTATTAAGCTCTTTGTAGCCTCTCACCTCTTCTCTCTAAATTGATAAACAAACAAAGTATAGAGAAATACAAACCTACCCCGAATGCTGCAACTTCCCCATCCTGACACTTGAATCCAGAGAAGCTCTTGAAAACACCCTCAAGTCCAACCCAAATGGCTAAAGGATTTCCCACCTTCTACTACAAAACATTCATGACAAATTAACTCCTAGCATTTTGCAACATTTCTAGCCAAAGACCTTTCCCATAAAAGGCCTTGTTAGCGCATATTTCTGTAATCCCCAAAGAAGGCAAAAACACCTCCATGTGTTCTAGCCATAAGCCAATCTCTTTGCTCAATGTTGATCTCAAACTCTATGCAAAGATCACAGCCGATAAACTCAAGCCCCTCCTCCCAGAACTGATCCACGATGACCAGGTACGCTTTGTCATGGGAAGAGAGGCATGAGACAAAAATACAAAAGTTATAAATTTGATACATCATGACTCTACACAAGGTCTTCCAACTGTCCTGATTTCCGGAGATGCAGGGAAGGCCTTTGACAGAGTAGATTGGCTATTCATGGAGGGGCTCTTAGGACATAAGGGGATAGACCCAATTTGTTTAAACCGGATTAGAGCATTATACTTCCATCCCAAAGCAAAATTCAAAATTAATGGTAGCTTATCGGACACTTTCACAAATCACGAACAGAACCAGACAAGTTTGCTCACTCTCCTCCTTATTGTTCGCACTTTGTATAGAGATGCTGGCTAGAAATATCAGACGCAACTCGGACATTGCTGGTGTTCATGTGGGACGCAAGGAATACAAAATGGCCTTGTTAGCGGACAATGGTCCTGATCCAGACCTACTCTCGCATGTGAGCTAATGCTGATCATAAGCGTAAATTCAGCAGAAAAAATGCACCACGCATGCGCCTAGTGACAACTTCCGGTAGTAACACACTGGTTTTCGTAGCAGTGATTTGGGCGTCCGTATACTTTGCGTTTTTACCGACAAAGGGACGTGTTTATACTACGAAGTTCGTATTGAAGCTGGAGTTAAGGAATATAGGCGGGGGGAGCCATTTAAATTGTACAGTATGGGCGTGCTAAGCATCGTTTATATGCAATGAACGTACGGATGGCCGCGGGAACGAACACAAAAGTTAGGTAGAGGTTTGCCGAGCGTATGGAAGCTAAACTAGGTATGAGCAAGGGGAGTACCTATTGCCATGCATCGGTGGTACGTTTGGCGATAATACGCTACGCACACCAGCGTGTCTGGATCAGGCCCAATGTCCTTACTTTTTTTCCTCTCCTTACTGATGCAGAAATGTAAAACTATTAGCCGACTATCTAACTTTAAAACTAACTGATTTATATGTTGCTATGCCTTTACAGCTTCCCCACACCACCCTAGATGGCTTGTGAGCTTCCTTTACTTTTAAAAGGATTATCAAAATGAACATACTACCAAAATTTTTATACTTACTACAGACACTCCCAATTAGGATTCTGCATACTATTCTATGAGTTTAAGCCGCTCTATCAACTTTGCACTTTTTAAAGAAACTTAAATATCATTGTAGCTTTCAACTGCTCCACCTGTAATATTATCATTCTGCATTCCAGCTCACTAGGATTTGGATTGGACCAGGAGATCAGTCCAGAAACAGTGGATTGAACTTAAAAAAAATTCCAACATTTCCACCCCCATACATGTCATGCTCATGACAATCCCACAACTAGCCCACCCCACTCTAGGCCCCACTCTAGAATATTGGAGACGTCTGTGACAAAAAAATTAGATATCCTCCATCTACTCTCCATTGACTCCATTGGTTCACAACCCTGATTTTTCTCCAAGGCTTTATTCCTCCTTTCTAACCACATGGATTGAGGCGAGGATTATATGTATAGGCCAGCTGGTGCAAAGGGGGTTCCGGCTTACCTTCCATGACCTTCAACAGGAATTTATGGTCAAGAGGAGGGAACATTGGGTATAGCATCAGATTAGACACTTTGTAAACTCCCAAAACATAAAGTGCCCTAAAACCAGTTTTGAGACACATTGTACAGACTCTTCCTCACCAACACATAACATCTCCCAACTGTATTGCAGGATACCATTTAGGCACCTCCTCTATTTGTTGATAGTTGGACCAGGGATCTTTAGCTTTCCATTACTGATGATTGGGAGAGAATTTTTAGAGCTATACATTCGGGATAACTGAGTCTAAATGTAATTGAAACACTGTATACAGTTCTGTCCCAATGGTACAATAACATTTTCATGACCTACTCTACACAATGCTGGTGCTGTTCTGTGGCCACAGGAACATTTTTACACAGCTGGTGGCACTGTATATGACTTAAACTTCTCTGGCAGGCTGTGTACAACATCACTTGCAAAATTACTGGAATTGACGTACCTATTTCCCCTGACACCTGGCTCCTTTCAATTCCCCCACATTCCCTAACAGCATATATGCATTCTCTATTTGTATGGATTAAAAACGAGACAAAAGCAGTTATTCCAGTACACTGGAAGTCACCCCTACACCTATATTGTTTTATATCCTCTACTTATAACTATTCACAAGAATTGTGTTAGTAGAAATACTGTGAATCTGTCAGTGTCTGCCTGTGTAATTGCCCTTGCCAGTCTAAGTCAGTCTTGTTTGTCTGCGGTATTCCCCTGCCTCTTGTGAGTCACGTGGCTCCTGTCATTTCTCCTCTGTGGGTAGTGTGCTACCACCTGTCTCCCACATTTGCTCATACTTACCTGCTCTCCTTATCCTTATTAGTAGTTGGTCACCGCTGTTGTTCACCAGCCAGTATCGGCATATTGCTGATACTGGAGTCTGCAGCCCAGACTATCCCGACCATCAGGGGCTGTAGCGAAAAACCAGGCTCCTGGATAGACTCTGCTTCCTGGTCAGTAGTGTTGCCGTAATAATACTGTTGAGAACCCTGTACATAATGCCTTGTCGTATGTAAGTGCCTAACCCTGCCCCTGTCTGGCGCGTGCATGCGCAGATGTTCCTAGACTTGAATAAGTCCCCTGTTGTACCTGTTGTACTTAAGTCTGGATCTACCCCAATGTCTGTAAACCTTCTTATGGCTTTGGCAATACAAATAAATTATAACAATAAAAAAATTAAATATCAAAATATCCTCTCTTTCTGCAGTGACTCTTCTTTCCTCCCACCCACTGGTTTTTCATGGTAATTCTTAAAATGCCTTGTTCTTTATTTGGTGCATGGGGAAAGGGATTCAATATTCAACAGTCACAGAATGTACACCTCTCTACTGTTTGTATAATCTTGGATGACAGTTTTTGCAGTCAGGTCCCAGTCTGCCTCTAGCTGTGTCCTTAGGGTGTGCAAAGCAGATATTCTATGCCTGATTACCCTGTATCTGCAGGTCACTACTGCCATGGTATTCTAAATAAGGGGTTCTTAACCATGATTCTCTCAAAGTACCACAAACAGTGCATGTTTTCCCGGTCTCCCTGCTGAAGCACTATGGGCCATATTTACTAAGCTGCGGTTTTGTAAGAGTGGAGATGTTGCCCATATCAACCAATCAGATTCTAGTTCTCACTTTCCTATTACATACTAGAGAATGTAATCTAGAATCTGATTGGTTGCTATGGGCAACATCTCCACTTTTCCAAACCCGCAGCTTAGTAAATCTGGCCACGTGTGTTCATTACTGACTGACAGATGTGAAAAGATCCACAGGTGGTACTCATTACTGATAAATATCTAATATTCTCTGTAAAGCGGACAATTTGTGGCTCTATATAAATAAGTGATAATAATTATTACTGACTTACAGATGTGCAAAGATCCACAGGAGGTTCTCATTATATCACTTGTGATTATGAGGTGACCTGAAAAACATGCACTGTTAGTGGTATTTGAGAATCAAAACAGTAGTATCAATTTAAATTTGGGCCATATCAAGTAAACAACTTTGTCCTCTTTTTGAATTGCATTTAATGTCATTGACTCTTTATAACATGGCATTGCTGGCTGCATGTTGTGTGAATGGGACCTCAACCACTTGGCAATATCTGGTTGACTACAAACATGAACCAATGAATGATTCATGATTGCTAATCTCTAAATCTGAGCTAACATTACATTACATTTGGGGCCAGATCCTGAGTTCATTACAAAAGCTAGCCGCTTGTCTAACTTCGAATTTTATGAATGTACTGTGCATGCACATGGCAGATGTTAGGCATCGTAAATCTGATCATACGTACCTTCCTCGTAAATACGTACGAAGTGGCGGGTCATCCTTAAAACGGCCGGAAATACGCTTTATAGGCTGAGGGAGACATTTAAATTATACAGTATGGGCCGGGTTAGGCCGTTACGTGTGACAATCCATTACATACGACCGTACTTAAGCAAGGAAAATTTAAGGTAGGGTTTGGTACTCGAAAATTACGTGTGACCGAGAGAGTGCGAAGTACTTATGATCGCTTAAATACGCTATGAGATCGTACTTAAACTGCACTTAGGTCTGGATTTGGCCCTTGATTACTACATTTAAATACAATTAGGCTGAACCAGACTTGTGTTTACACTTTTAATTTTTTTGTAACAGCAGTGCATGTGCGCAATATGAGTGAGCACAAAAAAAATGTTTGCTTTCATGTGAGAACAGAGTGTTTCACTATATTAAAAAAGGTGGATGGTTTAGTGCTGGTATGTGCTCAGCAGCAAACATGTTTACTCAGCTCAGGGCTGGTGAAAGAGCAGATTTTAATGAATAAACGTTCCTATTTACTTTTATAACACAGCCCTATACACCTCAGAACAAGTAAACTGTCTACTTTACACAATTTTTTTTTATTTATTAAGATTGAATAGCAGCACATTGCCACATATTTTGCCTTTTGCTCAATTTTAGGTGTTTGGTTATTTTGCTTTAAAAATTCATTTAAAAAAACGATACCATTTTCTTTATAGTATGTGTCACTTCCAACGTGAATACTCATGATTATGCTATTATGTTTGAACCATATAGAAAAAGACCATTCCGGTCGGCAGTGCACCATGGTGGCCGTGTTTTAACTGAGTTCCCGGTGGACTGATCCTATATCTGCAAACATTATGAATTATCGGCTTCCCACAGCTTTTGAGTCACTTCTACAGTGCACAGCAGTATCCCAGCTGCAATTTAAGGTGTGGATTGCCACCGGGACATCATTATAACCCCTGTAGTCTGCCTCAGAGAGCAGAGGCCTGCATCCTCATGGCTGGCATCTCCCTTCGCAATCAGCCATGGACACACTGCTAGTACCCCCCCTCAGTGCCAGTCCATCTCCCCACTGCGCCTGGACTGACAATATATTTGGCCAGTCATCATTTTAGATACCTGATCAGGGAGCAGTGCTTTGTGGTGTAAGAAGAGGCAGGGGTGCCATAATGGAGGAGCGGTGGAGAGGAGCTGCAGCCTCAGATGCCAACGACATCATCCAAGAAGGGATAGAGCTCCCAGGATATCGTGCTCCAGGTGGGAAATTAGTGCAAAGTGCTGCTTGCATTTGGAGTATGGGAGAGTGAGGAGCAGTGGGGACGCCATTTTATACCGCCTACAAGCACTGGGGTCACTTATAAGATAACAGTTTTACTGGATTTACATCCTCTCTGGCTTATTTGGTGTAAGCAACATATACCTAATTGTAATACAGGCCCACTGTGCCACTGGTCCTCCTATAAAACGGGTCACCCACTCTGGTTAGACTAGCACTTTAGCCCCTTCAGCCTGTATGGTTCTGCTTGAATATTGAATAAGGCGAAAAACAAAGGAGGGTATCGTAAGGCTCAAAACGGCAAGTGGAATTCTTATTGAGAGTGAAATGGCTATGGCAGATCATCTTAACAAGTATTTCTGTTCAATATTCACAAAAGAAAGAGAGGGGAAGGGTCCACATGCTTGGGATAAATATAAGGGTATCCTAAATTGTAACCCAAATTGAGGGTAAATAGGGTCTAGGGTCAGTATTGTTTTCAATAAACAAATGGGCAGACTAGATGGGCCATGTGGCTCTTATCTGCCGTCACTTTCTATGTGTTTCTATGTATTCTGCTGTGACTGACTGTACCTGCTCACAGGGATTTAATTTGCCAGTCAATCTTTATGTCCGGGACCATTCCACTTGATACTCGAAGAAGAGCTGCAATCAACACTATACAGACCAGGGATTCCATATTGCTATTGAAGCTGATGATCTGTTCCCTCTACTAAAGCATCTAATTTCAAGATCATTACTTAATATCCAAAGTGGGGCAAACATCTACTTTAAGTTTTACTCATCTGAGGATTACAGTTCTTTTCAGCCTAGTTGTTTTTTCAATTAGCGTTCATCCAGCCCACTTGGAAATAGTGCCCATAACTCACAAACTTTAAATATTGTAAGGAAGTACATCAAGTCCTTCATTGCTGTCTACCTGGAGGGTATGGACAAATTCTTAGAAGCTATGCCTCTCAAGGTTGCACAAACTCCATCCTCCTCCAGGACAGTTAGAGCAAAACAAGATATAAATAAGCAAATGCCTTCCTCTTCTCCAAGACCTGAGCTTGAGGATGATCCTGTCAATTCCCAACAGGCCAAAAGTTGCCCTCAATTTCCCCCAGAAACTCTATCTACTTTATCCCAAGAGTTATCCAAGTGCTTGTTGCCTCTAATAGACCAAAAGCTGGAATACATTCAAACTCTTTTTGATGTGTCTATGGCAAAAATTGAGTCTAACACATATAGAATTGGTTCCCTTAAACAATGTACTAGCAGCTTAAAGGACCAAATAAGTTCCATGCAAGCCACCATAACCTCACACATTAATACTATTCAAACACTGTGTGATAAGGTGGATGACTTAGAGAACAGGCACCGCAGGAACAATCTGCATTTTGTGGGCCTTGCTGAATCTATTTCAAGTAACCAGTTGATGGAGTGCATCATGGTCGGGATCCCAACAGCCTTGGGTATTCCTTTGCTAAGTTGGCCACCCAAGATAGAATGGGCACATAGAATTGGTCTGAGCAGACCGGGAGTCGAGCTCAGGCCTCACCCAATAATAGCCAAATATTTGGACTATAGAGTGAAATAAAAAAATGCTAATGGCGTACCGCAAATCTCCTCAACTGCAAATAGATAGGAACAAAATCCTTATCTTTCAGGATTTTTCAGTCCTGAGCTCTAAAAAGAGGATAGAATTTTTGGATGTCTGCCGAACCCTACATAATAAAAATCAAAAATTTGCTCTTTTATATTTGACAAAGCTCCGGATTCTGGAGAACGGGCATCCTGAATTTTTCACAGATTCTGCTGATGCTCAAGAATTCTTACAAGCCCACCCACCCCCAAATATACATCTAATGGATTAAAATAAGTAATGTTATACTCTGGGGCTATATTGGTCAATAGCTGGTAGATACCACACTAACTTAATGGCATTAAGTAATGCTAATTCTTTTATCTGCCTGTATTAGGCGATATATCCCAGCCGAGGGCCCTTTCTGGTTAATCAAGTATTTAATCTTGCTTGATATGTTAAGAGGTTAAGAGAGTTATTTGTTTTTAGACGCAGTAGATTTGTATAAAAGTTATTAAACAAGTTTAGTTGCTGGTCACTGTTTAGTACAACGATACCCAACAAAGGTTTCTTGGTGATGAAAATTAGAAAATTGTCTTACATTTCCTTACCTATTATTATTATGTTGTCAACATAGGATCATGCCCTCGTTGCCTTGTGTGGTGATTAATTTGGGGAATGGTCTCTCTATAAACCAGGGTAAGCAGACCCCTGCTTATGCCAAAACCTGCATTACTGAATGGCCATTGGAGGGTATAGGATAAGTCTTGACTCTACACCCCAAAACATACTCACACTGCCTGGTACAAACATTATGGAAAAAAAAAAGAGATCAGTCACTCTCACAATTAAGAAATACTTTGAAAGTAAGTCCCAAATATCATTTTGCCCCCCCCCCCCCCCCCCCCCCCCCCCCCCACACCCAAAAAAAAAAAAAAAAAAAAAAAAACAAGCCTAAAAACCGCAACCCGCAGCCAGCAAAAAAAAGCAGCGACTCAGGAAAAAAACAAGCCCAATTCCGCCCTCTCATTTCTACTCAGAACCCTTCCCAGTGGTCAGTGAGAACTCCCCTCTCCCGCTCCTTGGATGTCTGCCCAGGACTCCACCCCCAATTAAGTTTGAGGCTATTGGCTGGACCTTTATCTGGATTGCCAAGTGGCTTTAATGCTTGGTTCAGGTTTTAGATTGCCCACTATGGGACTGGTTAATATTAGTTGTAAGCGTAATTTGAAGATAGCTAGGCAGTTCCCAGAGGTAATCCTTACCAAGGTCTTAGAGGAAGTGTGCTTTGTAATTTTGGCCCCTAAGCTTATCCCCGGTGGGAGTGGTTCCTAAAAGGCACCAGGAAAATGTTGCCTCATCCAGCACTTGTCATATCCTGAAGGGTCTTCAGTCAATGATTCTGTTGATTCGAGGTCATGTTTTTTTTCAGTAACAAGTCATTTGAATCCGCAGTTGCAATGATTCGGGAAAGTGGTTTTGGCGCATTGATGGTAGAATTAGACATTGAATCTGTGCTCCAGTTACTCCTGTTGCATCCCAAGTCCTCTAATTTTGTGGGTTTCATGTTGCCACAGGAGTTTTTCATTTACTGAGCTGCGCTATTTCATGTTCGCTTTTAGCTCAATTCTACACTGGTGTGTATTAGTCGGGGTGAAAATTTTCTCCTGCACACTATCTCAACAACTTTTTATTTGTTCGGTCAGCATCTTTGAATATATGTGCTAGGTCTCTTTTCTTGCACTTTGGTGTTCCTATCGCAGCGGACAAGACAGAGGGCTCCACTACATGTTTGTTGTATTTCGTGATCTAGATCGATACTGTTGCGGGGTCCTCCTGGCTTCTGGCTAAAATAGTAGAAAAATATAGGCTGGTCCTTAGTGATTAGTATCTAGGTTGGCATGTCTCTCTTAAGAAAGTGCAACTGGTTCTCGTTCTATTGAAATTTGCTTGCAGGGTCATCCCTATGGGTAGAATATTCTGCAAGTGCTTAAAAAAGGCTATGGCTGGGGTTAAGTACACACATCATTTCATCCCCCTCTCTGGGGAAATTAGGGAAAAGAAGGCAGTCTGGTTGAGCTTTCTAAGTGACTTTCCTGGGACGCGGATCTGGATTCTGCACGCGGAATCAAATTGCGAACTGAAACTTTTTACTCATGCTTCGGGGGCTAAGAGTTTCCAAGGGGAGTGGTGTGCCTGCCCTTGGCCTTCAGAGTGGAAATTGATAAGGCCAACTTTCAACTTGCAGATCCTTGAGTTATTTCCTATTGTTGTTGTTGCATTTGAGCTTTGGACGGAGGTGCTCTATTCTATTCTGGTTCGAAAATCTGGGTCTGGTTTAAGCCAAAAACAGGCAGTGGGCCTCGTCTCCTCTGGCCATTAGTTTGATTAGGTATTTAGTACTTCATTGTTTATGGCTTAACATTAGGTTTAGGTTCAAGCATGTGCTGGATGTAGAAAATAATATAGCAGATGCGCTTTGACTGACCCAGGTTTAGGGAGCTGGCACTACAGGCAGACAGCCTAGAGGCTCTGGCATACAGCTTCCTGGCCCTGAACATGCTTCAATCCTACAGGCAGGTGTGGGTCTCATACAAAGCTACAAAAAACATTGAGGAAAGACCAATAGAGTGTTACTTTTAGAATGGCTTTGGCACAAGTATCAATCAGGTAGATTGTAGGTGTCCATGTCTTTTCTTTTGTCTGGGGTTTTTTACTATTCCAAATTTTATGGTTGGGCTGACATCACCAAGGGTAGGTGACTAACAAGTCCTGACCCGTGACAGCCCATCGACTTGCCTAAGCTTCTTCGATTGGTTCATGTAATTCAAAAAGTGGCTTTTTAAGCTGGTCTCTTACGTTTGACTTTTTCTCTGGCTTTTTTCAGGGCTTTTCAGATCTTGTAGCAAGGAGCAAGACAGTGTCGGAGTTGGGTCTGCTGGTCCCTAATGTTAGGTTACAGGAACAGTCAATTGCCTGCCTGGTCCATAGACCTAAAACTGACAAGACGGGTAGGGGTTGTTGGATTTTGCTGAGGTCTCATACAGACAATACAAGTCACACTTTCTCGGGTATACTTGAAGGGGACCATCCAAGGGCCCCAACTGGCTGATTCACAAGGATGGGTCACCTTTTACATGTTTCCAATTTACGATGGTCTTGAATAGTTGTATTCACAGGTTGGGCATGGACGTTTTGCAAT
>WWET01001052.1:307451-323533 GCA_011038615.1 Limnodynastes dumerilii
CCCTCCAGAGGAAATGAAAATCGTAAGCTTATTGGAAATACATTAGGCGAAAGTAGTTTGGTTAGCAGGTTAGCATTAAAGTTTAATAAGAGTCTTAAATAAGGATGGCGGTTTTCAGGTCAGGGCATTTTTTGCAAACGTCGCAGGACACCGCTGGAGACCCGTCAGACCCACCGCACCTGCTGCACTAACCGAACATTGGAGAGGTGAGTAACACTCTCAGGAGACTTTTAGGTTTAGGCTGTGGGAAAGAGAGGGTTAGGGTAATGAAAGGTGAGGGTTAGGGATAGGTGAGGATGCGGGTACGAGAGCCTTAGGGTTAGGCTGCAGGGAGGGGAATCTTAAGGTTAGGCTGTGGGGAGGGGAATCTTAGAGTTAGGCTGCGGCGAGGGGAATCTTAGGGTTAGGCTGCGGGGAAGGGAGTTTTAGGGTCAGGCTAGGGAAGGGTTAGGGTTGGGGCAATGGAAGGGGTGGGGTTACAGTCATGGAATGGGAGGGTTAGGGAAAGGGTTGTGGTAAAGTTTAGACTTACCATTCGGAGTTCTTAGGGAACCTCTATTGCTATTGTATTCATATATAGAGCCTTTGGTCATTTGTGGTTTACACATATATTCACCTATATAAGATTTATGCTGCTATCAGTTTGCAATATTTATGTGTATGTTATTGTATGGTTTTTATGCTATTAAGTACATATTATATGTGCGTTTCTAAAAATAAATTGTATTATTCTAAACCACTTGTCCTTTGATACAAAGGGGACCACACACCTCCTCCGAGTGCACCGACGGGGGTGCCTTATGAACTCCACTTGTAAGACGGCTCTTTGCTGGGACTATGCTTTTTCCCTAGTATAGGTAGAGGGATAGATACGAGCCTCAGTAGAGGCGAAGCGCTGGCCGTGAGGCCGCTAGATCCTGGGCTAGGGATAGGTTCTTTGATTCTTTTATATAGTTAGGAGTTCCAGCGCTGTAGCAATTTTTCTTTTACATTTTATCATAACAAGTTTTTTCTTGTGGTTACTTTGTGCCTTAAGCAGTTCATGTAATATCGTAATATTTTTGCCATTTTCCTATTCTTATGTGGCATTATTTGTGCTTTATCTATTAAATGTATACTTTTTTCACTAACTGCATGTGTGTACTAAAGGATTATTGAACATGTGATTCTAAGACTTCATGTGCACCAAAAACCAAAAACAGCATACTTTTGAGCCAGGTTAGTCTGACTCTACTCTTTGTTTGTACTACTTTGATACTATTTTTATTTCATTATTTTGTTATTTTTTTGGTATTGCACATACCACCTAGCCAGAGCTTGTGGGTTTTACTTTGGTTGTTTGGTGTCGTTGTTGTTGTTTTTTATCAGCTTTTTTTATAATCTGTTGGCATTCATCTTGCTGGATTTACTTGTTGGCAAAACCATGCTGAACTTCAGGGAGAAGCAAACTTAAATAGCGAAAACAGAATTAAAGAATTCAAGTTAAATGTGGAAGTTTTTCTAACTCAACTCTAATATACAAATTAAACTTAAAGATATGCAGTATTTAAGTTATATGTGCAAAAATAAAGTGGTTTGCCTGCACACCAAAGAATTCCAATTGATTAGCACCCCTCACATTGCAAAATGGTTTAACCAAACTGTTCCCTTTCACCTGTTATTCTCAAACTCTGGATCAGTCCCTTTTGTGTATCTTTTGAATCACCCATCTTTTGTGATTATATAGTGCCATAAGTTTGGTTATTTTGTAGCTCACCCTTGGCTTTTTGTTGCATAAATGTAGTGCTTGGGAATGTACCCATCTTTTTATCGTACATTGTGTACTATATCTTTGCATTCAGTACCCCAGCTGGTCTCATTTTGTGGCTGATTCAGTACTGCACATCTGTCTATTTATCAGATGGAGGCGCAGCAATAATGAATATTACACATGCTCAGAACAGGAGTGAGAACAGAAAAATGAGCTGCCCATTCACAAGCGTCTGCTTTGCATTAGTGAAACAAAGATTCCACAATATTTAAATTAGGAAAAGGGATGTTTTTGTCATTAAAATAGGCACTGTAGCAAGGAAGGGTGGTTGCACTTCCATGAAAAGCTTACACAATATCAGGGTATGTTGTAAGTACTAAGTGGAGGTCATTTTCAAAGTAAAAATGATCATTTAACACACAAAAAATGATGTACTTTGCAAATAAATTTTTTTATTAGAATCTGTGCACACAATAATTAATGAAATTCTATTCTATTAATTTATTATTTATTTTTAAATGTCAAAATATCAGCGGAATACCACTACTATGCTCTGGCATCAAAGTCATGATCAAAAAAAGCATTTAAATGTTTTTTTAAATACTACAAACACAAGAATAAAAAGTATCCTTTAAACTGACTAAATGTGTGCATTATATTATTAAAATAACGGTTTTAAATATAACTAAAATTAAATAAATTTTTTGTTTCAAAGCAAAAAAGTAAGTAAATAAATAACCAAACATCCAAAACCTAAAACATGTATAATAAATACCTGGACAAAATGTATTCAGTCATAAACATTAATACTATTCAGTTTAGTGCATGCAGCATTTTAAAAAATGTGTATTCCTTAGGCAGTCTAATAAGTGTTATGTCTGTAGGGCTGTGTTGTAATAATCTATAGGGGATTTTATTCAGAATTTCATGAGGAAGAGCAGGAAATCATGAATGCTGTTGTACCTGCACCTGCACTGAAACTCAAACTTTCTCATTTATATATAGTGAAACACCCCATTCCACTAGCACAGAGCACACTGGCAGATAAGTATCTTTGCATCTGCTCACTCTCATTGTGCACATGCCCATTCTCTCCCAGCCAGTTTGGAATCGACTGATTTTGCATTGCAGGTTAGAAGCAACTGATCCACGCAAAACCATGCTGTGAATAGTAAGTATAAATTTAACACCAACCCATACCCTAATCCTTACTCTAACCCCCCCCCCTTACATTACCCTAAACCTCCTCTTACATTACCCTAACCCTCCCTTCCCCACAGCCTGACCCTAAAACTCTCTAGTTGGTGCGGTTCGGTCTGCAGTGGGTACAACGGGTCTGCAGCGGCGTTTCTGAAAAATAAATGGGTAAATATGCCGATCGGAATAATTACCCATTCTTAATTTTTTTTATTTTAAATGGAGTTCTTTTCAAAATAGACTAGTCTCTACTTTGAAAAGAACCATTTTGTGGTGGCACTTCCACTGGGGGGGCATCCTAAACTGCGCAAGGTGGGGGGGGATTTAAATGACACATTAGGGGCTAGCTAAAATGGTCATGGTTGCATGGACCACTGATCCGCATGAGAGAGTGGAGTGACATGGGTGTTCACTTACTTCTTCCATGCAATCTTCTAGACCTCCACACGTATGTAAGACGTGAGGTGAGCTGGATCTGGTCAAATGTACTTACACCTAAAAAAAATTTGGAAGCCACAGTTCTAGATCAGATCCTCCTGTGATCCTGGGATTCTCTGAGTCATGTCTTTGTAATATGTATCCAAATCATCACAGATTTATATTCTATGTAAACAACTGAGGACCCAAATTGTATGTTACTACAAGTCAAATCTCTAGTCCATTTTAAATATAGATATTAGGTATTATATACCCTAAAGTGTTCCTTATATGTACTGTATTTTGTAGTAACACATATTGCTGAATAGGCCTATTAAAAAATAACATATTAATGAGATTTGTGATCAATTTTTGTGATGTCTGTCACAAAATACTAATATACGCCTCTCATCCTTACCTGTGAATCACCAATTTGTGCACACTCATTTTCGTTTTATTATAAGCAGTTTGGTAGCAGTACATTTTCTGTCTAATCATAGAAAGATAAAATATTCTGCTTTATTTCTCTTGGTACAATTTTTAAATCATGTATGCTTCATGGCTAGCTCAATTTAATGTATGAAGAATGAGTTCAATCTTGCTGTAAAAGCCACAAAGTACTGTTGTAGACGTTAAAGGGCAAAGCTTGTTAGATGATGTAAATGCTTCTATAGTCCAAAGTCAAGCAAGATTATTTCAAGGACCAACCAGGATTAAAAAGAGCACTAAAATAATTCTGGGGTCATTTATTATACACTATACAAGTATCATTTCATAATTACTTGCATCAATGAAAATTTTATCTTTATGCATACTAAAGAAATAAAAAAACACCCACAATTTTATAATTCGGCCGTGTCAAGTAAATTTACGTCTTGCATGTTTCTTTAATGTTCTTAAGCTGCTAAATATAGTTGCATGTTGGCTTTTTAATCGCAACCATGTTTTAAGTGGAGAAATTGAACTGTATTCACAGATCCGTTTTTGCATGTGATTGCGTGCGTATTTTTAGAATTGGATGAACTGCGCATGCGTAGTAACTTTTTCCACACACATTACGTAGTATTTACGCACGTAAGTACTTTCAGGATGGACTTGTGAATCGCACTTAGGGACATAAGTACGGAGAGGCATGGTTTTTATCCGGACAGTAGAAGTTACGTGAAAGTGGGCGGGGGGAAGCATTTAAATGGGCATTTGAGGGTGCGGTTAGATAAATACACACGTACGTAAGTAACATACATACATAAGTACACACGTATAATTAAGGGTGCCATATGGAGGCGGAAGTCACCGAAAACCCGTCTGGCCGAGGGGAGTCTCATGGGTGTTGCCTTGCAACGTCGGTGCGTATATTTACATACTTTTTACAAACGGATCTGTGAATACGGTCCATTGTCTTTGGGAAGAAGGGACATGACAAACCTGATAACAGTAAATTGACTAGAAGGGAAAGTATAAGGAATGGAAAGATGCATTTGCGTCTCATAGCAGTGGCACTATAGGACGAGATGAGAAACTGACAGAACGCAGAGAAAATAAGTTTATGGGTTCCAAAAAGTTGGTAAAAGTGTAGAGGAAGTCAGGAATGGCTTCTTCCAAATATTTTTCCTTTGTTTTAGGACAATACAGATGTGTTTTAAACTGTATTAACTGATAATTTGCTTAGAGAATTATAGAGAATCAGCTTGCTAGAAAATGAATAGTTCAAATGAGAGTAATAAATCAGTAAATAAACAGAATACATCTTTGCAAGGTGATTTACAATGAGCAGAGTCAGAATAGCAACAGTGTTTCATGCACCTCCTGGCACCGCAATCTTTAAAGGCTCCCTCCATAGATGTTTTGGTAGATGTTTTAAGACCAGATGTTTTAAGGGCCAGATTTAATAAGGGGAGATTTGTGTGGTTATTATAAATCGCCATCCATCGTCGTGATTTTCTGGCAATTTTTGCTAATAAAGATTATAAATATGGGCCCAGTAACAGGAGTCATTCGCCGGAGCTCCACAAGAAGACCATGGACCTGGATATGTTCACTGAAGTCTCCAATCAACAGAGAAGACTTCTGACAAGTGAGTATTATATTTATTTATTATTTTTAAACTATAATTGTTATTTCTTTAGAATATGAGGCCAATATGGCAAGTAACGGGCACTATAACATTAACCTATACAACAGAGCACAATGACATTAATCTATATAATTGGGCACTATGACAATGATCTATATAATAGGGCACTATGACATTAACCTATATAACAGGACACTATGACATTAAACTATGTAATGAGCATTATGGGCCTGATTCACAACTATGTAAGACAGGATTTCAGTGCGTATATTTAAGAATGGTTAAACCGAGCATGTCCAGAACTCAAAACTACACATTGAAACCATGTAAGAATGGTTCACAGATAAGAACGGCTACTTAGGAATGATTCATGCTTGGGAATGTAATGACTTCCGCATGCGTGGCTAGAGGGGCAAGACTCTTAATGAAAATGAGCAGCACTCGGGTTACTAATGTATAGTACAGGTGTTCCTCGAGACTTAGGAATGATTCACAGTTAAAAAAGACTTGCGGAAACTAACATATGCACAAACAAAGATAAAAATGCCCCCTACCATTCTTAAGTTGACATCCGCATGGTTAACAGAGAGCCAAAGCTTCATTCTGTTCAGCACACAGCTAC
Organism: Limnodynastes dumerilii; assembly: GCA_011038615.1. NCBI lineage: Eukaryota > Metazoa > Chordata > Amphibia > Anura > Limnodynastidae > Limnodynastes > Limnodynastes dumerilii. Next base: position 313,512 of record WWET01001052.1, read on the forward strand.
TGCATGTTCATAATGAATGCATGTGTTCACATTGATTAAAACAATTAAAGGCTTATCTTTTAAAACTGCTGTTATGTTACCATTTTGTGTCTGACTTGAAATTTGAAAGGTAATCATTATTTACATTTATTTGCAGTTTATGCACGATTTCATTGTTTGTTGTAAACATTTTTAAACATAAGATTTTTTTTTATTTAACTTGTAACATATTTGCATTGTTTTTGTGTGACCTTGAGATACAAATTTTGTTTAGGACTAATTTATGTAGATATTTATTATTTTGATATTTGTGCTATAACAGCTTTGAAAGCTGAATTTTCTACATTTTTGCATATAGCAAATTTTTAACAAATTTTTGGGTTATTTTGTTAATTATAAAACAAAGAAAGCCTAAGAATATAAATCTGCATCTTAATTGAATTAATTAATGTGTTTCTTTGCTTAGCTGTGAATCAGGAGGCTATTAAATATCCTAAATATATACACGATTCTCAGTTCGGAAACAAAGCTGTTCCTAAATATATGCACCTGGAGAAAAGAACATTCTTAGCTCCTAAGAAGCTAGGGTTGTGGTTAGCATTTTTCTTTATGGTCTGTGAATCGTTGTTACTGATCTGCTCTATGCGTATATATTTAGGAACGTGTGAATCAGGCCCATGTGATTTAGGACAGAGACGGGGCATTATGTGGCTTATGTGGCGGCATGCCATTAACACTTGGCATGCTGCCATTTATGGTACTAAAACGCACAGCATGACCCACAATACATGGGTATACTGTGCCTTATTGAACTATATGCTGTGGCATGCTAAGGGTTAATGGCATGCCATAGTATGTGTTTTTATAAAAAAAAATGAATGCCTCAACATTTTGAATAATTTTTTATTAGAAAGAATTTTTACAATTTTTGTTATGTGTTTTTTTCTAAGTGAGTGTTGATTTAAACAAAATTGACTCTCACACTATCCTCTTTTTATTCACCCAAGTTTTGGGCGACTTTATAGAGATTTTACAAATTGCTCTATAGTAAATCCAACGATTGTATAATCACTGGAAAATCACCAAAAATACACCACATATTACAAATCGATCCTTAGTAAATCCGGCCCCAAGGCATTCGTGTTTCCCAGTCATTTGTAGCCCCTCAATACTAATAACAAACTGGTGAAAATCTAAACCTAGATAAGGCATGACAAAATTTACACGTGTGCATTACATTTTATTTCTTTTCATCCACAGATTATTTTTTTTACATTTCTGTCTATAGCACAGAAATACTGAAACACTGGTTTAATTTTAAGCTGAAATTTTAAGTTGAGCTAGAAAAGATACTCCTTATTTCTAATTCTGTATGCATAGTGTAGACTTTGTGCAGATGTCTTCCTGGTTTTCCTGTTGCTCCCACTGCTGCATCAGCCCCTAGTCTGACTTCATTTCATCTGCTAACAATGTATTTCAAATGAACCTGTAATAGTAATGTATAAAAGAAATCTTAAACAGGTTCCCTCTGTAAAAATTACCAGGAAAGGAACTAGCATTAACTGGGAATAAATAGATTCAACACGGTCTTCAGTCAAGGAAAACATAAGAGATGTTCATGGCACAATGTGACGTTAAAAAAGCAGCAATGTAAGTTATTAGAAATTTTGTTGTATTAGATATTATGCAATTTAAGCTAGTCTACACAGACTGCAAGAAATTAAGAACAGAAAAATGTTCACCAACCCTTTTAAAAAGTCAATTACAGTTAGCTATAATTTGCAACTATGTTCTCCATCAATTAACCTTTTCATTTAAAATGTTTCCAAATATTTCAAATGTTTATATAGGCTTATAATGCACACCAGCTTTGAGGTTAAGTCCTCCAGAGTAACTAAGAAATTTAAATTCATTTGTAGTTTGCACAATCTCAGCGTGAACAAAGCAGGAAAGTTTGACTAGATGAAAGTGCCTGTCAAAAATGAACTTGGCTTCAGTTCACAGCTCAAAGTGATTTAAGATTAAGGTAGATTCAAGTCTCAGAATGTGATTTTGATGAAAGTGAATATATATATAAAAAAAACTCTGCTCGCAATTCTTTTGGGAAGCAAATGCCATATCTTTGTGAATGGAAAGTGCTACACAAAACACCCTTCAGAATAATAGAACCATTGTTGGGGGAAAAAAAGGATACAATCTGACAGCATTGCCCAAGCTTTTCTCTTACTGTCACAATATAAAGTCATTTAAAGGAAAAAGCTGATTTACACTTTTTATTTCTATTGGAAAAGACTTAAATTCATTAAATAATTTATATCATTCTAGAGTAACCTGACAACCTGGTTTAAATATAATATGCTTTACCAATAAATAATCACAAAATGTATTTACCTTTAGTAGTATGATGAATGTTGAATATGATGGCGGTCTTATGTAATTAAATATGATCAGTACATCTCCCATTGGGAATATCCAAGATAAGAACACTGAGATTTGTACTTTTCTGCAAATAAAATCAGTTGGTCTATACCAGGTGTTCTCAACCCCTTCCTCAAGTACCACTAATGGTCCATGTTTTGCAGGTCTCCCTACAGAACAAGTGATATAGGCCCGGATTCAGAGCAGCGTTTCTGTCTATTTTTCAGACAGAAGCGCATTAAAAATGAGCACTGCGCATGCTCACAATGGGAGTGAGCCCAGAAAGACGGGCACAAGTGTACCCATTCGTCTGTGTTTGCGTCCGACAGCACTGCGCCTGTGGAACTGGGAGTTCCACGATATTTAAATGAGAAAAGGGGTGTTTTTCTCATTTAAATATTGAGTGCAGTGCTGTCCGGTGGCTGCTTATCAGCCTTACACTTATACCATCTGTAAAAATAAAAAATAAAAATTAAACAGTTTTAAATAAAAACGCATTTAATTTCACCTATATAACCCTCCCCGCCACTATAACTAAAATAAAATAAATAATATCGGCCCTAAAGGGCATGATGATGCTTGTAGTGCTACAAGCACTAGCATGCTCAGTGATGCCAGAACCACAGACGACAGCATACCCTGCCATCCAGGGTCTGCTGCACCATATAAATGTCCCCAATATTAAGAAAAAATAAAAGGTAGGCCCAGCCATTATTTTGTCAAAATATAAAAAAAATTACAGTAAAAATGAAAAAAAAACACAACCCTAGTTACCTGCTCTGCTGGGGTCCAGTCTTGTAAGATTTTAATCCTGGGGGTGTCTTGGAAAAAAAAAAAACCCATCTAGGAACGTCTCAACTTATGTCCTTCAAGCAAAACATCCCGGCGCTAATCACAGTTCTACTGTCCTTGGGGCATATTTATACATTCCCACACTGGCCAAGGGTATAATATTTAAACATACAGTAATACAAAATTGTATTTTTATTTTATTTGTTGAATAAATTATTACTTAAACATATTATTTTGAATTGTTTATTAGCGTTTCCTTCAAGAATGGAGTGCTTGCAGTATTCATAACCTTTATTTCCAGTACAAAATATAGCTTAATACCCTGTACTTGTGCAACGTATATGGTCATGAAGCTGCATTGAGCTTGGCTGCTTTGTGCTAGTACCGTTGAGTGGACCTTTGGAGCGCACACATCCATGCTAAGGATTTGTATGGCACATGCTCTGTGTGATGATTTGCACATGTCACTGGATCGGCCCCATAAAATTCAGAACTCACAAATGGGGGGTAAATGCAGAAAAATATGCTTTTCTCAGTAAGTTCAGTTACCAGGTAGCGGGTTCTATATCAGGGGCGGCGGGATGCGCTCTGCGGGGGCATGTGGCGCATTCAGGCACCAGACTGAATAGGCGCTCATTCCCTTCGCTCCAGCACTTGGCTGAAAGGTCTCTGCTATAAGCTGATAGCAAACTCCATTTCAGCTGCCGGGGTTTGCTATCAGCTGTTTTGTGCTCTGCCCGGCAGCTGATAGCAGGAACTTCCTGCACGCAAATGACTCTGATGTGACATTAGGTCACAGTAGCATCCAGAAAAAGCAGAGGGACCGCGCCGCAGAAGATGGGGAAACAGCTAAGGTAATTAATGGAAACCTATGGTGAATATAGGGAGGCTGGAGAGAGAGGAATTGTATTTACTAGGGAGGCTGAAGAGACAAGATGGGGATACTGGGGAGGCTGGAGAGAGATGATGAGATACTGGGGGGGGGGGCTGAAGTGACATACTGGGAAGGAAGCTGAAGTGGCATGATGGGGAGACTGGGAAGGAAGCTGAAGTAACATGATGGGGATTCCTGGGGAGGAGGCTAAAGTGACATAATGGGGGTATTTGTGAGGCTAAAGTGACATGATGGGGATACTGGGGAGGAGGCTACAGTAACATGATGGGGATACTGAGGGGGCTGAAGTAACATGATGGGGATACTGGGAGGCTGAAGTGACATGATGGAGATACTGGGGAGGCTAAAGTGACATGATGGGGATACTGGGTGGGGGGGCTGAACTGACATGATGCAGATACTGGGGAGGCTGAAGTGACATGATGGGGATACTGGGTGGCTGAAGTGACATGATGGGAATACTGGGGAAGCTAAAGTGACATGATAAAGATACTGGGGAGGTTGAAGTGACATGTTGGAGATACTGGGGAGGTTGAAGTGACATGATGGTGATATTGGGGAGGATGAAGTGACATGATGGGGATACTGGGAAGGCTAAAGTGACATGATGGGGATACTAGGGAGGCTAAAGTAACATGATGCAGATACTGGGGAGGTTGAAGTGACATGATGGGGATACTGGGGGGCTGAAGTGACATGATTGAGATACTGGGGAGGCTAAACTGACATGATGGGAATACTGGGGAAGCTAAAGTGACATGATGGAGATACTGGGGAGGTTGAAGTGACATGATGGTGATATTGGGGAAGATGAAGTGACATGATGGGGATACTAGGGAGGCTAAAGTGACATGATGGGGATACTAGGGAGGCTAAAGTATCATGATAGGGATACTGGGGAGGCTAAAGTGACATGATGGGGTTACTGGGGAAGCTAAAGTGACATGATGGTGATACTGGGGAGGTTGAAGTGACATGATGGGGATACTGGGGAGGCTGAAGTGACATGATGCTGATACTGGGGAGGCTGAAGTGACAGGATGGGGATACAGGGGAGGAGGCTGAACTGACATGATGGGGTTACTGGGCAGGAGGCTGAAGTGACATGATGGGGATACTGGGGAGGCTAAAGTGACATGATGGGGGAACTAGGGAGGCTAAGTAACATGATGGGGATACTGGGGTGCTGAAGTGACATGATGGTGATACTGGGGAAAGTGAATGGAGTGTGAGTCCTTGCGCTTCCTAAATTGTGGACAGTCGCCAAATATGGAAAAAAGAGTATTTCCCAAAACTCCTAATATGTTCAAAAGATGTGTGTACACACTTCCAACATATAAATAATAATCAAAGAGGTATCAATACTGCGGCACCAATACCACTGACATTAACAATAAATTCTATACATAGGATTTTGATTTTCAATACACAGAAAAAAAGAAAAGAAAAGAAAAAATTCTTCCTTAAATCAATTCAAATTCATTATAAAATTCAGCCTCTATAATAAAATCTCTAACGGACAGTCTTTGGTGTTTTCTTTTTAGTTAATCCTTGTTGCTATGATGTGTTCAGAGTCTTCTAATATGTAGTAAAAGATGGTATCTTAATATGCAGTAGTAGATAGTATCCTACTTACAATCTTTGCCTCTTTAAATATATGCACATCGGATGATTCATATTTCTGGAACGTAGCTCCTTCTTTGTGGGATTCACAAGTGGTTCAGCTCACACGATGATTTATGTAGAAACAAAAAAAGAGAAAAAGGACTCCCAATGGTACAATATTGTTTGTAAAGAGTTGTGTTGCTTCACAAATCATTCACTCACATTATGAACCTCTTGGGATAAACACATATAATATCCACACTGCTATTGCTATCCAGGAAGATCGTTTACACTTCACCCTTTGGGCTAATGCACATCGAATGATGCGTCTGCTTCTAAGTCCAAATATAAGGTATTCTACTCACAGGCTTCCCCTCTTGGGTTATATGCTCATCAAGAATCCAAGGGTATTCCTCCGTATATCTGCAGTCACACTCTGCAGTGTGTCTCTATAAGTTGGCACTTCGTATTCAACCTTATATAGTGTGTAATATTAAACTAGACACGATCTCTATATAATAATTTTCTCCAGGTTCTCAGGGTCTTCTCTCTAGTCCTCTACAGTCCATGAAAATAATGTTGCAACAACTTTCTTTATTAAAATAACATAAAATATTATTTCTAACAACTCCCTGACAAGCAGGGTTCCGAGGGATACAGTGCAAGAAATCAGACCTCACGACTAACACAACTCACTCCAGCCGGCAGATATTAATATGGGCCCATCGCCTTACTGGTAAGTATGTGTAACTGAAGAAACTAACTATCTAACACTTTCTCACCACCAGAATCCCCGCACCACAGACGCGTTTCAGCTATCTATGTAGCCTTTCTCAAGGTGATACTGGGGAGGTTGAAGTGACATGATGGGTAATTCTGGGTAGGAGGCTGAACTGACGTGATGGGGGTACTGGGAGGAGGCTGAAGTGACATGATGGGGAGACTAGGAAGGCTAAAGTGACATGATGGGGATACTAGGGAGGCTAAAGTGACATGATGGGGATACTGGGGAGGCTGAAGTGACATGATGGTGATACTGGAGAGGCTGAAGTGACACGATGGGGCACTGGGGAGGCTGAAGTGACACGATGGGGAAACTGGAGGGCTGAACTGAGATGATGGGTAATTCTGGGGAGGAGGCTAAACTGACATGATGGGGTTGTGGGCAGGCTAAAGTGACACGATAGGGATTCTGGGGGTCTGAACTGACATGATGGGTAATTCTGGGGAGGAGGCTAAACTGACATGATGGGGATACTTGGGGGGGAGGTTAAAGTTACATGATGGGGATACTGGGGAGGCTGAAGACACATGATGGGGAATACTGGGAGCTGCAAACACATGAATGGGGAATACTGGGAGCTGCACACATATGAATGGGGAATACTGGGAGCCAGAGACACAAAATGGGTATACTGGGGAGGCTGGAGACAATTAATGTGGAATATAGGGAGGATGGAGAGACATGAATGAGCAATACAGGCAGCCGGAGACACATAATAGGGAATATTGGGGAGGCTGGAAATACAATGATGTTGAATTTATTGCGTAGTGGTCAGGATACAGTTTGTATTGTATGGCAGCCTGTATGGTATAATGGTCACTAGGCTAATAGGGTTGATCCAGATCTATGTACGCTCATGTTTTTACACTAGCCGCTAGCGTAAAAGCGCCCATTAGTACTTACTGCGCATGTATGTGGTACATGTTACACCATGTAGATAAAAGCATGGATGAATTAGTAGTTGTATCGCATAGACTAGGATACTGTCTGTGTTGTATAGTAGTGACTATGATTTGCTTTTATTGTGCTTTATGAGGATTACATGGATACTATAATCTATTAACTATGAAAATGAAACGGTAATTGCTTTATTTGAACTCGTCAACTGTTGTCACTTCTGTTTACTAAAAATAAAGTTGTCTTCATGTTTGTTCTGTGCATTTTCTTCTTGCAAACACTTTTTTCTTTCTTTCTTCGAATCCCCACTCATTTTGCTATCACAATTTGAGTAAGAATAAGCAGACACAGGAAACCGGGAAGCGATACTTCCCACTGACTGTTCTTATAAGTTGAATGACAATGCAACAGAGAGAAAGCGAATAACTGTGGCCTGTGGACAGTTTGAAACATAACCAGCAGTCTCATTGTTGCCAGATCATAGGGTAGACAATGATTACCTTAAGTATCGTAGAGAGTCATGGCTCCCGGAGCAGGTTCATGTAACGCCACCCCTCCTCCTCCAGTGTAGCAGTAGATCCTTCATGCTACTTTCTAAACATTTTTAAAATATAGATTGTTCTTAATATAGCCTTAGGATACAGATTGATTGATTGATTGATTGATTGATTGATTGATTGATCAAATGATTAATTGGTTTGCTGAGATATAGCAATTAAAATTTATAGCACATACCATAGTGTATAAATACATTTTTATAGTAAAATAAACAATTAAGCTACTATTAGAGATGATGGGGAGGGGAAGTTTATTGCATATCCATTCTTTCTCAAGCAACAAAGGGCTAGATTTACTAAACTTCTAAGGAAAGATTAAGATGTTGCCTAGAGCATATTCTCTAATATGTAATATAAAAGTGAGAGCCAGAATCTGATTCGTTGCTTATGAGAAACATCTCCAATTTTCCTTTTGGAAGCAGGCAATGACATTATAATAAAATACCCCATTCACACTGAGCCAAAAACCCGGGATATTGCAGGGGCAAGCCCAAACAACCCGGGTCGAGGCTCAGTGTCAATGGTCACATCTGCCGCAACACTGGGTCGAGAGACCCGGGAATCAGACACGGGTTTTAACAAGGGTTATTCCCGTGTCTGACCCATGTCGCCGGCAGTGTGAACGGTGCAACCCGGGTTTTTTAAACCTGGGTCGCACTGTAAGAAGCTGATTGGGTCAAAAAAGACCCAATCAGCTTTGTTGCTTTAAAAACCCCATTTAAAAAAAAAAAAAGTTTTAAATAAAGAAAACCATTAAATTAATTTTTAAAAAAAACCTTAAAAAATAGGAAACAGGACTTACCTGTCCTTCAACGTGGCTGACTGCAGGTCCGGCCGAAATGGAGGTCCTGCGCATGCGCAAGACTTCATTCATGCATCGCATGAATGAAGTCCTGCGAGAACACGGAGGATCATCGCAGGTGAGTAGTGAGTACTATTGTATACCCTGTTCTATTCTATAGTCTATACCATTGTATACCCTATTCTATTGTATAGAATAGGGTATACAATAGTATAGACTATAGAATAGAATGGGGTATACAATAATCTAGCAGTATAGAACCATAGAGTCCCGGGTCAGTTCCGTTCAGTGTGAACGGGCCTGACCCGGGAATTTCCCGCGTCTATGCTGCAGTGTGAACAGGACCCCCCCTGCTGTGCTGCTGTGTGCCCCGGCAAAAACCCGGGACGAAAATCCCAGGTTTTTGCCAGGGCGTCAGTGTGAACACGGTATTAGTGACCTTTTTTATATATTATTTTTCTTTATGGTAATTACCTGATTGATATATTGATAGAGACAACACCTGAATAAAATGAAAAGTGTGTCAGAATTTTAAGTTATTTTATCAGTTGTGTCTGTTTATTAAACTTTCAGGGAGGGTGCTGGAATTGCCACTCTCCCTGGCAGAAATATGAAATAAATTATTAATAAACTGCAGTAGTAAACGCAAACATGATTACCTGCACTCTTCTTACAGGAAGAGATGATTTGCTGATCTTTTGATCTGCTGCTGCTGTGTTTTTCACAAACAGTAGCTCTGGGTCACAGGAGCGTAAGGGAACAAGTGACAATGTGATGTCATGTTATTGCATGCAGTGCTCTGCTGGGATTTTTAAATAGTGGGGTTTCCAATGCTTGTGGATCTGGGGTCTGGATAAGGCATACTATATATATAGCACTTGTGGAGTATATTAGTGGTCTGTGAAAGGTGCCTACTATAATATATGTGCAGTAAATTAGAAGTCTAGGATTGGCACATTATATACAATAGGTAGTGTGACATTCCCAGACCCTAATATATCACACATATGCTATAGTATGTGCTATTCCCAGATCACTTAAATACGCCATAAATACTTTATACAGTATTCCAACTACTGAACCCTAATATACCCCACATAGGGGCATCACAATTTTTTTTGTTGGGGGGGGCAAGGATTTAGTCCTCCCCTTGACACCCCCATCTCCCCATGGTGCCACAACCTTGGTGAACAATAGATTAAGATTATGCCACCAAGCCATCAAAGGAGGCATGGTCAACCCTTTGATTTGCATCTATGCATTTTTGAATGCATGTCTATCAGGTTTAAACCT
>WWET01001052.1:329209-347190 GCA_011038615.1 Limnodynastes dumerilii
AAATATACAAATATACAAATAAATGTCATAATTGACATAGCAGTTTTAACTTCAGTAGTTTTATAACCCCTATTAATAAAACGGTCACCCATGGCCTGCAGTGCTGGTTTCAGGGTAGAGGCGTCCGAGGTAATACGTATTACCCTTAACATTTTTGCGAGTAGGGTAGACCAGTGAGGTTTGGGATGAAAACTTTTAGCCCTTAGGATTGTATTTCTGTCTGTAGGTTTTCAAAATAATTCAGTAGAAAAGCCAGTGAGTGTTTGTTTAATAGCGACATCAAGAAAATTGATAGATTGTACGTCATAAGTGAAAGGTAAGAAGGTACACATTTGTCAAGCTCTTTAACAACTGTATGGACCTGATTTAGATCTCTGTGCATAGAGAGATCTATAAATCCGCATAGAAGAGGAGAGTGCACACCCCTGTCACTCCCTTCTCTTGTGTGGAGATCTGGACACTTCTGTGTTACATAATGACGGAGTTGAGACCGCATTTGCCAATGTAACTTGTCAGGGGGCTTATGCAAAAGTACTCCATAGATCCCCTTAAGGATTTCAATCTGTATCAGGCCCTATGTTATTTAATATGTTCACGTCTTCTATATTAACTTTTTTTTTTTTGTTTTTTTTAATCTCCTAAACCTATTCACTTTTGTTTGTTATAAAGCTTTATGAGTCATCTACATTTCATGAAAGGTCATTTTAAGGATTTATAAGACAACTAAACTTTAAGAAAGGTCATTTGAAACAAATGAAAAACTAAAGTAGCAGCAGAAAATCAAACAGACTAATGGGGATGAAAACATTTGAACTTGTCCTCACAGCAATGATGTTAATATTAGTCAATGTAATACTATATTTGTAACTAACATATTCTATTAAAAGCGATAATGTACTGTTATTCACTATATATCTCAGGATTGAAACTAAAAATAGTTTATTTGTTATATTGGATGTAAAACTAATCTGTGTTTTTGTGGTATATTTAATGGATCCTAAAAAAAATGGGAATGATGAGAATAGTTCCCAATTAGATTTAGATACGGTTCTTTTATTACAAAGTGATAGGTAAAATCTAATTGGTTTCTAGGAGAAATATCCCCACTATTTTTATTTTAAACCTTTTTTTTTTTACTTTTATGGTTGCCCCATAGTAAACTGCACCTCTAGCACCCACTATAGTTGCACCCCTGATATCACTCACCCCAGGCATTCTGTTCAGTTTTTCCACTCAGCTCAATAAAGAAGTAATTGTTTAACATAAAAAGCCTCAACAAGCCTGCCTGAATGTTCAGGCCTCTGTGAATGGCTGATCACAGTCATGTGATACTTTCTGTCAGATAGAAGAAGCGGGAATTACAAGGCTTGAAAGATCATAATTTTTAGTGAAAATGGTGTTTTGCCTCGATTACAGATCTGAATTTGGGTCAAGGAACCGAGACATTGCTTATTTTGACTTGGAACCCCAAAATTTTCTAATAGAAAACACCTGAAATTACCTCCCTGAACAGCACCTGGCACATCGGCACTCTTCACTCTACAATGGCCGTTCATGAGAGGAGCTACGGAGGAGAAGCATGCCCAGCAACTCCAGACATGGCCATTTTGCTTATGAGTGAGACCCTGGTCCATGGTGATGCACCGATGCTGCCTGTAAACAGAGTTGCAGCCGCATCAATGAGAGGCTGCACGGTCAGCCAGTTTGGCAGCCGGTCATCTCATTAGCTGCCGTCTGATCCTTTTCTTAATGGGTCGGATTAACAAGGAAGGCCTGGCTGCAGCTCATCTTTATGCCATCTCTTCTGGCCAATGCCAAAGGCTACAATTAAAGAAGCACCATAATGTTTGGGAGACATAAGCTCAGAATATTAACATACTCCATTATAGTAACCAAAATTCAAACATGTTGTTATCTTAATCCCTTCTATTAATTTGCGAATAATGTTTATTGTTTGATTATTAAAATACTTTAAGATATTGTTTTGCAAAAGTTTACTGAAACAGACTGCATTTTACTAATAACAAGCTTGCTATAACTTATTTCTGCATATTCTAAGGGCCAGATTTACTAAGCTGCGATTTGCTTCTTACTTCATTCTTGCATGAAGTTCTGTGAAGGCTGCTCCCTTCTAGCTGGTTAGAGGAGTCCCGGCAGCTAGCTGCTTACTCTTCTGGCTCCCTCCCAAAATTACAGCTTGTCAATACAGCTCCCGTATTTATACCATCTGACGGGATCAGAGAATGACGGGTCCAGTGATTTTTTAAGTGAAATCGCCGTGATTTTAAGCATAAAAATCATCAGACATCGCTGGAGATTTAAAATCACCAGCAAAATCTCCAGCAAAAATTTGTCCATTTGAAACCCAAATTGCTGGGAAAACGTGGTGATGTTCAGTGAATTCAAATCACAGCCTAATTTGTCCATTATGTATACATCAAGAATATAGTGGGAGAAGGTGCTCACATGGGACCTGATTCACACTTAAGAATCTTCTTAAAATAAGAACTTAAAGTCACTCCTGGGCTAAACCATGTTGATTGCAGGGGAGTCATATTTCATCTGTTCCAAACAGTACTACTACAAAGAGGTGATATTTCCCAGCCCAAGTCTAAATAACAGTGTAATAGTAAAGCTGGTCAGTATCTGTTTTCAGTAAGCAATTCAAAGATGTATTCCTGCATGCAAAGAATACAATTACCTTGACTCCCCCCGAAAACAACATGGTTTTACCCAGGAGTAACTTTAAGTTCTTATTTTACGAAGATTCTTAAGTGTGAATCAGGTCCATGGTTCCTACACAGAGTACAAACTGCTAAATTCTTATGGGCACATATATAGTTCTGAAAGGTTCTGCAGGAATAATGTATAAGATCCCCAAACTATATGAATATCAGCAATATTTCTATGGTCAGTGAAAATATGTCTCATATCCTCCACAAGCTACATAAAGAAAAAAGTTCCAATAGAGCAATAGTTCAGTCTCATATGTACATGCAGGTATGGCACCTATACAGGTGGACTCACAGTTCTGACAGGTCGAGCCTCAGATATATCGGGAAAAACTGTTAGCAGTGGTTCCTCCTATGTTGTATTTGGTGCCTCTCCTCTCTGGCTATCCTGCAGTTTAGTTGTCTCTATACTGGTCTCCTTGGTCTTTCTGTGTGTCTCCCAGTATTCTCCTTGTGGGTCTGCTCTGCCCTTCTGTAGTCTCAGCACAGGGAATCCCTTGTCTCTGTTCCAGTAGCCAGGGGGAATGTACCCTTGATTTCTGTTTTGAGGGAAATCCCTTTGGTGTGTATGCAGTGAGGAAAAAGAGAACACAAAGCGCATAATAGTGAAACTGTTTATTTTTAAAAGAAAATAAATAAACAAAAAACTATTACAGTAAGCTGTGAACATATCAATTAAGATAATATCAACATTTTTTTTTTACTTTTTTTCCCTGTGTAGAGGTCTGCATGGATTCCAAATAGGTGATACCAAGGCATTCCATATAAACATAGAGTTTGAATAAAAAATAAGGATGTGTCCTGAATTGAAACCAACACATTTCAACGCTAAAAGCATCTTTCTCAAGGCACGGTTTCACCCATAAATGGAATATATATAGCTATCCTTGCCAAGCATAGCCCAAGATCTAATAGAGAATGTATACATAATAAAATTGAAAATTAATAAAAATTCATAGAAATTAATTTTTTTTTGTTTGTTTTCATCAATTATTTTTATTGTTTTCACATAATAGGGAAGGGATACAGAAAAGAAAAGGAGGAGGGGAGGGAATAACATAAAAGGGTGGGATATACAATATCAATATAACATTATAAGATCAAAAGAACCACTAAAGCTCAAAAATGAAGTGATGAATGAGTAACAATTAAGGCCAAAGAACATTGGGCCGGATCCAGAACTACGTCCGTCTTCCATAGTTCAATAAACAGTAGCTACTGCGCATGCGTAGTAGCTATTGTACGTAATCTGCGTATCGTTTCGATAAGTAGATTGCGTATATGCGGTCTTTTAGACAAAAAAATCACATAAGATAAGAAATGTCATCCATAATAGTTTTGATATCCTCAAGTGTGATACAGTATTTGGCCCACACCTACCCTCTAAACCTAGAATAGTTTTTAAGAAAAATGTATCTCTCAAGAACATGTTAGCACTGAGTAGCCTTCCCCATAGTAAGATTAATGTCTCTATAACCAATTGGTTGCCTAAAAACCGACAGACTGTTTCATATGTAATAGCACAGTTTGTTTCACCTGTAATTATATAGCAACAAGTCCAAAACCATTGTTTCTAATACTAATGGATTAATTTTTTAGATTAAACATTTAATCAATTGCTCCACTCAATATGCTGTGTATGTTATTTATTATGTGTGCGGCCTCCAGTATGTTGAAAGGGCCATTCGCATAACGCAAACGTTTTAGGAAACATAAATGTAACATTGAACGTGGTTTTATGAAAAATTGTGTTTCAAGACATTTTTTAGGAAAAACATAATAAAAAACCAATTCTCTTAAACTTTTTGGTGTTGGCACAATAAGGGGGAGATTTCTTCAAGGAATTTGCCCTCTAGAAACAGAGTGAATTTTCAAGTTACAAACTCTGGCTCCAGAGGGCCTTAATGAGGCTTTGGAGTTTATTGCATAATTTTGTAATGGACAGTAATTTAGTCAGCAGGTTAGAAGGTGTGCACATGTAATTGTGTACACATGCTTGAATGTGTACAGAAAGAGCATGTAGGGTCTAAATTTGACAATGGTATTATTTTATTTTATTTTATTTATGTGTGTATCTTTATTGTATATCACTTTTTTTTTATTCTTATTAAAAAATGTTTCTTATTATTATGTTCTTAATTATTATTTTTAGTTCAAAATCATTTTTATTTTATTTTATATTAATTTTCATAAATTTACCAATTCATTATGTATACATCCCCTATTAGATCTTGGGTGATGCTTGACAAAGATATCTATCTATCTATCTATCTATCTATCTATCTATCTATCTATCTATCTATCTATCTATCTATCTATCTATCTATCTATCTATCTATTTCAGTGGCTTTTATGGATTTGAAAGTATTTAACAAGGTAACAATTGTATAGTTATATTATTAATTTGTTTACTCCTTGTGGACCGTATTCAGACTTCCGTCAGCGATCGGGCCGCAAATATACGCAACTAAGTGGCAGGTCGGAGCAGGTTACACCCACCAAAAAAAAAAGTCACCCCCCTTGCAACCTCCAGCCGGATCTAAACTTACACCTGCATTGACCTGCCCTATCTGGCCGCACTCACTTCCGGCCTTATGTGTATCAGTTGTGTATATTACCGGTCCTAACTCTGTAAGCGCGCCCACTTTCCCTCATCTAAATGCCTCCCCCGCCCATTTCTATGCAAATCCTTAGGTCCGTATATTTCCGCCGCAGTTAGGGTCGCATTAGTCTCCACCCGATTCACAAGTCCGTCCCTTAGCCATTTCCGACTTTAACTTCACTGTAGACGGGGTATCACTATAACTACGCATGCGCAGTTGATGCAATATCGATCCGACTCAAGGCGCATTCATTAACATTTTTTCTTCATCAGTACATGAACTATTGTGAGACTGTGGTTAGATATCACCCATCTATCGAAGGGATCTCTTTGTCTATATACTATTTGGACGCTGGCCCTGGCCTGGTGGCAGGAGGCGTTCTTTAGCATATGTACATTGACCTTCTTTACCATCGACCATCCCAAGCTGTTTGATGGGAGGTCTGGAAGTATTTGACTTTTTTACTTTTCACCATGTTGATCTCAACATTGCCAATTCCCTTTTTCATTCATTCATTCATTCATTCATTCATCACTATAAGTACGCATGCGCAGTTGATGCAATATCGATCCGATCCCAAAAATACGCATGGAACCATCTCTGAATACGGCCCAGTATTTTTTGTGATATTTTTATTTTTATTGTACATTTTTTTGCTATCTTTCCTGAGATATAAATATTTAATTGTTACATTCTTTTCTCCATATATATTTTTTTTCTTGATATTTCCTTTAATCAAATTTAATGTGCACAGTAAGGAATTAGAAATAGATCTTCAGGATGGATCCTTTCCAGGTTTTATAAGGATCCATATTAAATTAAGAAACACCTGATTTTTGGGGATTACTTGCTCTATCTAAATGGGACCATTTCTCTCTTATTGCTTGATAAAGTCCTTGTGAAGAACAAAACGTGTTGCAAGAGTGTGTTTCAACAGACCGCATACTTTTTTAAAGCTTTAACTGTGGCCACAACTATTTAGCTCAACCACCATCGATACCTCCGGAGGCACATTTATTTACCATTCGCTACAGGGACTCCCTGAACTTCCTTGGAGCTCAAGCTGACAGGTCCACGGTCTGAGGAGGGAGTAACATCTTTAACCATGAGTCTCTGGGGTTACCGACTCAAGACGCATTCATTAACTGATACATTTTTTCTTCATCAGTACATGAACTATTGTGAGACTGTGGTTTGTTATCACCCATCTATCGAAGGGATCTCTTTGTCTATATACTATTTGGACGCTGGCCCTGGCTATTTGGACGCTGGCCCTGGCCTGGTGGCAGGAGGCGTTCTTTAGCATATGTACATTGATCTTCTTTACCATCAACCATCCCAAGCTGTTTGATGGGAGGTCTGGAAGTATTTGACTTTTTTACTTTTCACCAGGTTGATCTCAACATTGCCAATTCCCTTTTTCATTAATTAATTAATTAATTCATTCATTCATTCAAGTTGTTTGCTTAAACTTATTTAATATACCCCCAGTGGTATTTTTATACTATTTGCAACACAGCCGATCTTTGATTTTTCATTTACTATCTGACAAATGTTTTTGGCTAGATCGATGAGAAGTTTATTAACTATCTGCAGTAATTGCCTTGCTTCCTCATAATTAAGTATTGGCCATTTGATTGATTATTATAACGGTATGTTATGTGTTGGAGCTATCAGTATATTGTTATTACACCAATCTGCTCCCACAAATATCTTTATAACACTGCGGTCTGGTAACTACAAGTTCAGACAAGTTTATTTCACATATTTATTCATCTTATTTAATATATTTATCATTTGTTGGGACAAATGTATACTTGTGTTTTTTCCATATCTGATTAGCACATCACCACCAATTTGACCTGTGACCACTACTTACTTATTTACTAATATTTGTATTTATTTTTGTGCACGCTGCCCCATTTTTTCTATATTAGAGTTTGTTTCCCTTAGTAAATCTTGCCCTAAGTGTTTCATGAAATGGCAACAGGGCAAGGTTATATGGTAAAATACACGGTATGTGCTACGGTGCTAGAGACAGTGGTGGATATGCTACTAGGAAAATAAGTGCACCATTATTGGTGGGTGGCATATGTGGGTGTTAGTGCGCCAAACTGTGGGGTGTTTTTGTTGAAGCAATGTAGCCACATTGGGTCACTGCATGGCTGCAATGCAGTGGACCTAATCATTGTCCGACCTGGCATCACTGCAAAGCTTATTCTGCAGCAGTGGACCAGGCAATGTCTGTGTTCATGGCTACTAGCACTGTGTATAAGCTGCTGTGAAAGAAGCTTCCAGCAGCATAGTGCTAATATCATGTCAAATGCTGGGAGCTTCTCTGCCAGAAGCTGCAACCTACAACCTGGATCATAAGAAACAAAAGGAAAATAAAACACATGTCGAAAGGAAAGGATAAGAAAGGTGGGGTGCTAAAGAGTTTTATTATAAGATGAATAGAGCCCTGTTATAGGTTGAATACAATTAAAGAAAAATAAAGTCCTTGATATATAGGCATTACACCTTGTAATAAAGGGGCTAATCCTGAGCCGCACTTCAGTTTGCTTTTAAATGGAAGCGCAGCCGTAATGAGAACTGTGCATGCTCAAAACAAGATGTACGCACAGAAAGATGGGTGCAGTGCTGCTCATCTCTATGGGTCTGCATCCAACTGTAGTGCGCTAGTTATAAAAGGGGTGTTTTTCTAATTTAAATAGGTGCAGTAGCAGAGATAGCTGTCTTTCTGCGTTTCTGTGAAAAGCTTAAAGCATCTCAGGGAATGGTGTAAGTTGAAGGTGCAAGTCATTTTCAATGGAAAAACGACCCTTGTACTTTAACAAAAAATAATAATAATTAAACTGTTTTAATAAATAAACATTAAAATATTTTTATTTATCACTACTATGCTCTGGCATTAATGTACATGATCCACACAGCATGCTATAAATGCGTGCATAAAAAAAACGTGAATGCATTGGAAATTGGCAGAGGCTGTGGCTGTGCAAGCTTCTGCCTCTAATTATATGGCTCCGACTATGGGAGTGGGGGCATTTCCCTACCTCCTATCCATGCATGTTTCTGCAGAAATGTATTATGGGGGGCATGTATAGCATATGTATATATATTTATATTATCTGGTGCCTAGGGGCAGCCTGACCCCTAAATTCATCCCTGGCTACAGAACATAACATATGTTTCTGACTTCTTCTCAAACTGATTAATAACATTAATGCTAATGTTTCAAAAGTTATCAATACATTCTCACAATTTATATAAAAAAGAGAGAGTTACATTTAAGCAACGCAAGATATTTCACCATATTATAACTGGTTCATAAATGCTCAAGCTTATTAAAGGGTGGATGATTAAATTGTGCTATTTATTTTTACATTATCTTACCAGAAGGGAAAACATCATATTCAGCTATGTCCTGAATACATCAAATACAATTGTGACATGGTTGTTGACAGATAGCATTAAGCACTGCAATAAAATCATGCTTATATAACCAAGTAAGTTTTGAAAAATCTTAGACAGATGACGGTGTTAAGTAGCTCAAGTAGACTGTTCCAAAACTAAGGAGAACATTTGCAGACGGCAAAGCAGTTAGATTCCTCTTAGAATATAACAACCATCTGGTCATTGGAATTGGACAGCATTTGTCTCTATATAGCAAGCTGAGGATACATGCCAATATTATATTGTTTATATTCAAATCAAACAGAAGGCTAGAACCATACTATAATGCCAAATATTGATATTTAGACACTGATCAGTGTTGAAGTTTCTATGATAAGTTGATTAGGCGTAAAACATTTTACAACTTAAGACTTTTCCTAATTTACATTGATACAATGTTCAGATGTTATGTTTCACAAGAACAGTAGTAGGGACATGTCACACTTTAACAATTAGTTTTATAGTGATTTTTTTTTATAATGTCTGAATATGAAAATGACAATAGTCACTATTTTTACTTTAGTGTTTACTGGATTGTTACAGTATGTAAGAACATCTGATGGTGCCAAGACAGGGGCTCTGAAGTATACTTTTCCTTAAATAAGTAAATGTTTATAACCATGGATCGTCTCCAAAGATCTACATTTTTTGTGTTTGGAAAAACTAATGCAGGATGCCTGAGAATTTCTTCTAAATGAAAGAGTGGGGACAGAGTTGTGAGGAGAGGATAGTGCAGTAGATGTGGTCTACTTAGATTTTGCAAAAGCCTTTTATACAGTGCCACACAAGAAGTTGGTCCACAACATTAGGGAACTGGCTCTAGGAAACAACATCAAAAACTGGTTGAAGAATAGGGAACAGAGAGTTGAGATAACGGAACATTTTCTAATTTAGTCAAAAGTTTTAAGCGGTGGACCTCAAGGTTCTGTGCTGGGACCACTTATTTTTAATATATTTTTTAATGACCTTGTTATATATTGCACTTTTTAGCACTTGTTTTGAGGAACTACACTAGTTTTTAAACTTATCTATTGTTCTACTGCCAGTTCCTGCATCACTGTCAGTATAACCTATTTATATATATTTTTTATATATTTTTTCACTGTCCTATTAGATATTTACACTAGGTTTTTATTAATTACAAATTTTTAGCGCTCACTCACTAATATTTATTATCTGCTGATTTAGTCCTTTGAGGGAATTGGTGGTATCCCTAGGAGGGTATGAGCTGCTTGGTAGTTTTTTAGTTTCTTTATTTTATTTATTAGAGCGCCCTTGTCCTCCGTTAATATTATAGACGAGTGTTACACTGTCAGAATATACAACATTTGAATACATTTCTATTATATAATGCTAGGAGAAGACAAAAAACGTGGGGGATGATAAAATAAATAACAAAAACCAAGGGAAAGGAACACAAAATAGTGACATGTCATACTAATGCCAGGCAATGATAAAAGTCTTCACAAGGTCTGAGAGTGATTATAATTGACAGTAGGTGGTGGATGACCTCAGGAAAAGCGTTGATATGTAAGATATAACAGTCAACTCAACAACCTCTTCTCTTAAATACCCAGTATCTCAGGGTATCTCCCCTCCCAACTGCCGATATAGAAACTATGTTGTGTTCTCAAAAAGTTTGAAGATATTGGGCCTGATTCAGAATTAAGAAGGTGCTTAAAATAAGAGAGGAAAGTTACTCCTGGGCTAAACCATGCTGATTGCAGGGGGAGTCAAGTTAATTGTATTCTTTGCATGCAGGGATATATCTTTGAATTGCTTACTGCACACAGATACTGACCAGCTTTACTATCACACTGTTATTTAGACCTGGGATAGGAAACATCACCTCTCAACACTAATACTGTTTGCAACAGATGAAATATGACTCCCCTGCAATCAACATGGTTAAGCCCAGGAGTGACTTTCCTCTCTTATTTTAAGCACCTTCTTAATTGTGAATCAGGCCCATGATTTTGAGATGATGTATCTAGAGTATCAATATAAGGGCCCCATTTTTTATAACATTTTTCCACACCTTTTTCGACATCCGGGAGGGTTGCTCTCCTATCAAAATAAATTGTTCCAGAAGCAATGAAAGAAAGTAGCCTTGAGTTGTTTACATTTGAAACAATGACCTGTGTCAGAGACCTCCATGTACAGTCTCTGTGCTGGGGCCATATACATTCTATGGATAACTTTAAAATGAACCTCCTGCAATTGTACCGAGTGTAGTGTTTTTAGAATTCGCTCATGATGTTTAAGCAAAGTACTTGTAGTTGATATAGACGGGACGTCCAACTGCCTATTACAAACTGTGGCTTTCCAGAGTTTCTCAGCAGAAATTTCTAACAAGTCTCTTTGTAGAATTCTAGTTCTATATTTATTCAATTTAACAAAATGCAGGAGGTTCATTAAACTGTCTGGATACTGTGGATCATTAAAGGCCTTAGTTAAGGTCTGAGCATAATGTTGCATTTGAAAAGAGATTAGGTCGCCCCCCGGGTCGAATATATCCCAAATAGAGAGGATTCCCTTATGTTTCCAAAGAGTGAAATTTGTATTTTCTAGACTTGGTATAAAAACTGAATTACCCCAGCTAGGAGCGAGATTCGAGCTGAGAGGATTACGTTTATATTTCGAGTTAACCTGAAGCCAAGATAGGTATGTATCATGGAACAATATATTTGACATAACTTGCGGAGGGATGAGTTGTAGTGGGCTTAATAGGAGTGCGGCTGGGGAATAGGGGAGAAACAGGGCTTCTTCTAAGTGCAAGTTAGAGTAGGTTTCTTTGCTTTCTGAAACATCCAATCAATGATGTATCTAAACATTACGGCATTCGTAAAAGACGCAACATCAGGTACACCCATTCCCCCTTGCCTGCTAGGTAACTTAAGTTTAGCAAATTTTACCCTTGGTTTCTTATGTTACTATAAAAATTTAGAAAAAATAGTATCACAATACATCTTATCAATTTAAGGAAGTCCGAAGGGCAACATTTGAATAAGATAAGAAATTTTTGGAAAGACCACACTTTTGAGGGTGGCTGCCCTGCCCAGGAGTGAGAGAGGCAAAAGCTTCCAGTTATAGTTTTTTGTTATTTCTTTTAATACAGGGGTATAATTTTGGCTATATAAATTTTGTAAAGTTGACGTAATTTTTACTCCCAGATATTTAATAGAATGAAGGGGAATTTTAAAACTAGATATAACCATTGTCATTACCGCTGTCAGAGGTAATATTTCAGATTTCTGCAGATTTACTCTGTATCCTGCAAATGTTCCAAATTGCGTGATTATAGGGGGGTATAAGTCGAATTTGAGAAAAGGCTCAGGAGAGCCTGAAACGCGTAAGTCACAGGAGCCGGTACCCCCCGATCGTAACGTCATCATCCAGGGACCTGACAAGAGACGCTGGTGAAAATGATGCACCCAGGCTTTTACATCTGGCGGCGGACGCCACTCCTGATTGTCTACAAACCATTGTTCCTGGTATGATGTCATGTTCAGTTTTTAAGTTGTACTGTGAGTGAATTTGTTTTGATTAAAGATTCTCTTTTATTCCATATGTTTTAATTTCATTGGAATCTTGAGGACCATCGGTAACCACCACAAGTGTACCCTTTACTTGCACTATCCCCCTTATCCCAGTATTTCATCTATATCAATGTTGAGGATATATTTTCATCTTTAATACCAACGGACTTTTGCATTAGTATCCTTCCCTATACTATATGGACTTTCACTAATTATATTTGATGCTATACATTTACCCTGTTTCCTTCCCATTGGTACTCTCATCTTTCTGAGGATACCCATAGCACCTGAAGCCTTATATCATTTACCCTTTTCTCTGATTGCTATTTTGGGAGAAATGAGACTTATCCAGATATAGGGCTTTGGCTGCTTATTGGTATGCACTATACTATAAGTAGCCATTTTACATTGTTTTTTGGGGAGGAATAAAGGTTAGTCAGTAGTTTAATACATTTTTCTAGGAAGTCAAACTTTTTCAAGACTTCAAATAAGTGGTCCCAGGTCACCAGGTCAAAAGCTTTCTCAGCGTCAAGTGATAATAATAGATTAAGATCCGGAGTGCCAGGCTGCTGTTCTAATCTCTGCATAACTGCTAAGATTTTCCTAATGTTTGAAACCGAATGTCGTCCCCAAATGAACCCAGTTTGATCCCGGTTAACTATAGATGGTAAAATATGTTTGACTCGCTCTGCAGTTATTTTAGTAAATAATTTGTCATCGGTATTAAGGAGAGATATTGGTCTATAGGAGCCTGGCAGCTCCGGATCCCTACCTGGTTTTGGAAGGACCTTAATGATAGCTGAGTTAAAGTTCAAGAGAACTTGATGATTTTCTATAATATGATTAAAGACCAGCTGTAATGGTTCAGTTATTTCTGAGATAAGTATCCTAAAAAAATCCCCAATAAACCCATCTGGTCCTGGGGCCTTGAGTGGTTTAAATTTCTTTATAGCCAACTCAACCTCTTGGGCCGTAATAGGGGCTAAAGTAAATCCTGATGTACCTGACCAATTTGTGGGATACAGAAATATATACCAAAAAAGGATAACAGCGCTAAATTAAAATATATAGAGTTGTATATGTAGTCTGGCTTTGGTGAAAAACACAAACGGCAACCTGATGTATTTCAACAATTTAATTTAATAAAATAACAATAAAACTGTGGAGCAGAATTATAACAGTAGCGCGTGTAATATATTAGAAACTGTGCTTAAATATAGCAGCAAATAGTAGCAATAAACAATTCCACGGAGTGGGGAGAAATGGTATGTCTGGATGGACAAAGGAAGGAGGTTCGTTTAAAGCAGCTGGAAACAGGTAGGAGTGGGGTATTACCCGATCCTTGGGAGTTGATGGAAGTGCCCCGGTTCTCCAAGGTATATCTCAGTCTCTCCACTGCAGCGTTGGTAAAGCGGGTGGCCACCCTTCTAATTAGAAGCAGAACCTGTCCTCCGTAATGTACTGACAATCTCCACACTTGTACTCCGGATCTCACAGACTCCAAATAGGGTACATAATGCAAGTGTAAGTCTCTCTTACGCGTTTCGTCCGTACCAGCGGACTTTCTCAAAGCAGTATAAAGGTCTCTCACATTGCCGCATGAAATAGAGGAATCACATGTGTTGCATAATTAATTAACTGCCGCCATTCAGCCTTTCAGTCCTCCTCCTCATATGGTATGCTCCTTGTTTATAATAGAATTTTAGTTCCTTATATTGTGGAATCCCATAGAAAATACCACTGCAAAATCATTGTTAATTAGAGGGAGGAGGCAAATTAGCCCAAAATTTTTGTTTTTCTTCCTCATTCACCTAGTCTTTAGAATAGAGTTTACTGTAAAACTCTCTAAGAAGTAGGGTTATCTCAGTACTTTTATATACCCTGGAACCATCTGATTTTTTAAAACTCTGTATGCAGGTGGAGTAGCGCATACCAGTTAATAGATTCGACAACAATCGACCAGGTTTATCACCATGTCTATAAAACTTATATTGCTTTTTTATTATTTATTATTGCTTGTTTTGGGTGAAGCGATTTCCCATTTGTGTGATAACATTATCAAAGTGGGCTTTCACTTCACGGTACTTATCTCTATTAATTCTAGTAGGGGATTGGACAAATTTCTGATAAGTTTTTGTTAAATTCCGTTGTGATTCTGTAAATAACTGGGAATGTGTTTTATTGATTTTCTTCATATAGGATATTAATTCACCTCTAATCACAGCTTTGACTGTCTGCCAAAACAATAATGGGTCATCTTTATGCTGAGAATTAGCTAAGCTAGTTGACCAGGTTGCCTTAAGCATATCATGCAATTTAAGGGAGTTTAACAAATGTGAGGGAAACCTCCATTATCTATAATTCCCCTTTCTATTGTAGGGATCAGTGTTACTCAGACTAACGCATGATCGGATATGGTAATTGGTTCAATCTGTGTATCTGTAACTCTGGCTAAGAGGGAGTTTGAAAGTAGGATATAATCGAGACGGGACAGCATGCCGTGTGCGGCTGAGAGGCATGTATAATTTCTATCTGTGGGGTTTCTTGCTCTCCAAATATCAGATAGCTGCAGCTGTTGGGTTAAGGACTTGATCCCAAGTTTAGGGGTTCTTGCTCCAATTCTACTATTTCGTCTGTCTAAAATGGCAGATGCTGTTATGTTGAAATCTCCACCCACAATGAGTTGTGCATCACTATAAGGATAGAGAGTCATTAATATTTTCTGAAAAAATTATTTATTGTAGGTATTTGGGGCATATAAATTACAAATGACATACCGTGATTTTTCTATAGTGACATCTGTTATTGTATATCTTCCCTCAATATCTACCTGATTTGAGTGTGTCTCAAAGGTTAGTTGTCTACTAATTAGGGTTACTACTCACCGAGCTTTAGAATTATAAGAGGCTGAAGAAAGGACTGAGTAGCCCATCATGTTTAGTTTTACAATTTCACTTTGCTTTAAATAAGTTTGCTGCAAAAGGGCAATCTGTATTTTTAGTTTTTTAAGATAAAGATATATTTTTTTTCTCTTCATTGGTGAGTGAATCCCACCCACATTCCAAGTACAGAACTTAATATCCATTATCAAAGGCTGTGGAAACCAGGTATATCTCTTCGGGCATATAATGAGTATTAACAAAGTTGGAACTATAGGAATTTGAGAAACATTCACTGGCAAGAAGCATGGCATGGGGTAAATTAAATAGGGAGCGACAAAGGGGAACCAAACTGAACTTTATAAGTCCAAGCAGTAAAGCTGAATGCTTCAGTGAAGCCATAATGCATCTTGGAACTTCCGGGATAGAGGTCTCGATTAACCATCAAATAGCAGGCCTCCCTACAGGCCTTTGCAGGCTTAAACACCAATCAACTATATAAAATTTAAGAACAGCAGAACATAGGTATCGATAAACACACCTAGATTTTGAGATAACTATGACCCTTAACTACACCCACTTAGAAAGACATAAACATCACAAAAGCATGGACATAGATATATTTCACTTCCCTGGTATCTCTAGAAAACAGAAAAAATCTGTTCACCTTTTTGTTTGTTGTTTTTGTTTTTTTCTTTTGTTTTTTTTGCTTTTGTTTTTGTTTTTTGTTTTTTTTCCTTTCCCCCCTCTCCCCCTTCCTGTCCCTCGATTTTATTAATTATTGTCCCTTCCCCGTCCTTAGACTATACCAACCATCCAGGAAAAGAAGGTAATAGTAATTACCTAGTATATATAATCTTATAGCTAAAAGAAACAGGAAACCGGACCAGATCTAGAAAGAGAAAAACCAAAAAGGGGAGTTTGGGGGGGCTGTATGAGTTCCAGCCGTATACCAGGTGAGGTCATGATGAAAGCCTTTGGATCCGCAGGAACATAGCATAAAGGTTGCAGTTCTTTTTAATGAGCCAGATATATGTAAGCCAGTGGGTGATGTTAGGTCTGACGATCACGAAGTGCAGTTTCAGAACAGACAAGCATGAGAGTAAATCTTGAGAACTTTTCACCTCCTGTAAGGATGTAGCCCGCTGGGTGTCTCCGTGGAGGTGTGTGGAGGGGAGAGTCTTGAAGCACCTTCCATTTCAGCTGACTCTTCTTGCAAGTAGGCGGTAGCGTCTTCAGGAGTCATGAAATCTTTAAACGATTTACCGTCAAAGATGCGAAATCTTGCCGGATAGAGTTAAGCAAATTTCCATTGTCTTTGGACCAGTTGCGAGCAAATCTTAGAAAATTCTTTGCAGGCTCTGGTGACTTCGGCGGAATAGTCTTGGAACAATCTAAGACGTTTATCTTCCCATAGAAGCTTGTCAGCTTTCTTGAACGCCATCCACAAACCCTCTTTATGCACGGAAAATGACCAGCCGCGGTCTAGACTGAGGATTGTCACATAGTGGGCCAAGATGATGAGCCTGCTCTATCACCATGGAGGTGCATTCATTTTGAATTTCCAATAAGGTTGGCAGAGTGGATGAGAGAAATTCTAGTAGCGCTGGCCCTTTAAAAGATTCTGGAAGCCCCAAACTGTATTCCAGCGGTCACCCGACATGTGCCCACCTCTTCCTCCTCCTAATAACAGCTATTAGGGGGAGGAAAAGGGGTTTACATGGGGAGACCGCTGGAATAGTTACCCTAACGCCATCTTCAGATGGTGTTATTTAACGTGTCGGCGCGGATTGTTAAAATCCGCACTGACACTTAGTAAATGCCGGCCCGCATTCATTAGAGCGGGCCAGCGATAAGAAGTGTTAATGCGATCGTCTCCATGGTTTCCATGGGGATGAGAGCATTATAAAAAAGGAACTCTTCGTTTTTATATGATAAAGCCCGTTTTCACATGAAAACGGGCTGTATCATATGAAAACAATCTTTGTAAATAGAGCCCTATATGCTCAGTTGTTTCTCTCTGTCTTTGCGTCTTACAACATACGTTACATGGTTTTGCTTATTGCCAATTTTACAGGTGCTGTTTTTTATATTTTAATGATTGTGGGCCGTATGCAGAGCCGCGTATACGCAATCTACGTTGCAAAAAGAAACATAGATGGCGTTACAAAGACCGCGTATACGCAATCTACGCTGCAAAAAGAAACGTAGATGGTGTTACAAAATTACTACGTATATGCAATCTACGTTGCAAAAAGAAATGTAGATGGCGTTACAAAATTACTATGTATACGCAGTAACAAATATCAGAAAACTCCAGGCGCATATGCAATGCACCCGGAGATCTGCATATGGCCCTGTATATTTAGTCAATTAATAAATGTAACTTTTTATTGATACCACTTGGTTGTTTTATGTTAACACAGATTGATTTAGTTTAAGCGCGGCTTCTTTTTGTTTTTCTATGATTACTATAAAAAATATATTAAGGGTCAATACAGAGAACTTTCATGGAAACTTTTTACCCCAAGGATTGTACACAGGACATGGGGTCACCCACTAAGTTTAGGTGAGAAAACAGCAAATTAAAGGGTTTTTTACAGTAAGGGCAGTCAAGGTATGAATTTTATTACCAGGGAAGGTTGTGATGGCAGATTCACTTGATATGTTTAAGAAAGCAAAATAAAAACAGAATGGAAGTTGCTCAATCAATTTATAAGTATATGTTAAACAGGTGCGTGAAAGGCAGGGGGTTAATCTGCTTGCCACAGA
>WWET01001052.1:349951-361227 GCA_011038615.1 Limnodynastes dumerilii
CCCCCATATCTCCATCATGTCTCCAGCTCACCCCCATATTCCCATCTTGTCTCCAGCTCCCCCACCATGTGTTCCAGACCCCCGGCATTTTCAGATGGTGGTGGTGAGTCCCTCCTCTGCTACCTAGCAACAGCCCTGTTGCTAGGTAGCAGAGGAGTCAGCCCCTGCCACCATCTCCACCTTACCTCCGCGTTCTAAAAGTTCCTGCCCGATCCAAGATGGCGGCTTGGGTCCTACTGCCGCCATCATGAATGGGGCAGGAACTTTCTGAATGCGGAAGTAAGTTTCAGAATGTAGAGATGGCAGTAGTGGGTCCCTCATCCGTTGCCGCCATCTTCAGATTCTGGAAATTATTTCCTAATTCAGGAAGTTCCTGCCACATTGAAGCTGGCGGCGAGGGTCATAAAATATGACCCCGGCCGCCATCTTAAATGTGGAAATAACTACAGTGCGGGCAGGAGGAGTGGGCAGGTGGCGGCAGCAGGTCCCGATACTGGGATTCTTCTGCCGCTGCTAAAGATAAGTAAAAGGGGGAAGGTGTGTGTGGACGCTACTGCGCATAGGTATGAAGTGTGAAGAGCAGGGTGTCTTTTATATATAGATAATGTGTTCATGTAATTTTTTGGCAAATACTTTATATAAATTGAGCGTGTGAATAGTTACTAAATTAATGGAAGGCAAATTTGGGTAGCTTGTGCCTACGTGACGGTACAAAAGACTGAGGACCTGATGCAGAGTGAAGAATGCTCAGGAATTACCTCACAAAAGTAACTGATCTGCGCGCTAAGTACTAGTAAGAAAGGGTGCTCCAATATATATATGTTACACGCTGTCAGGGTCACTCTGATAGCATTTATTTATTTTCTTTTACATGATGGTCTTTAGGGCCTAACAACCCTGACTTCACTGTTGCTGGGGTGTGTTTATTGGAAGGCTCTGATGGGGACTTTAAATAGCTTCTCCTGTGACTGCTGTTTTAAATTGTGTGCCTCGTGCTTCTGTTTGGCGTTTGCTGTCCTCCATTCTCCTTTGTTACCCTTTCCTCTCTCCCTGTCCTCGTGGTGTCCGGTTGGCCCGTCTGTGTGTTGCACGCACTGGCAGTGTCTCACTTCAGGGAGAACTGCCAGCCTCACTCTCTGTCTCTTGGTGAGTGAGTTGCGTTCCTCTGACTCCAGCTCCATTCTGATTTTACCATCTGCCAGAGTGTGTGTGCTGTGTATTGAGCTTACTCCAGCAGCTCTCTGTATCTCCAGCTAAATTCTGATCTTACCATCTGTCTGAGTGTGTGTGCTGTGTATTGAGCTTACTCCAGCAGCTCTCTGTATCTCCAGTTCCATTCTGTGTTTACCATCTGTCAGAGTGTGTGTGCTGTGTATCGAGTGTACTCCAGTAGCTCTCTATATCTCCTGAACTACATCCTGAACTCTCCATCTGTCAATAGGTGCATGTTGTATGCTTTTCCCTCCTACCTATTTCGGGGGTGGGTCTGGCTAGCTCAGGGCATAAATTAGGAAAGGCCAGTCCTACCTGTGTGGCTATACTGCCTCTCTCAGTATCAATCACTTACCTATGGTCTCTGCCCTCTCAGTACACTTGTTATATGTTTGGTCTCACTCAGAGCATACCTATAGGGAGGTCTATTCTATCCTGTTCATCAGTAGTGCCTCTCGCTGTGCATACTACTTACCTCTGGCTCCTACTATCTTGGTACGTGTTTTGTACGCCTGGGTTCCTGCTCCTGTTAGCGGCCTGCCACGTGTCTCTAGGGGCGGTCACCATGGGCCGTGACCTGCTGGGTGTACTGCAGCCCAGACTATCCTCACCATCAGAGGCTCTAGTGAAAACCAGGCCCCAGGTAGGTGTGGTACCTGGGTACCCGTAACAATATAAAAGAGAAACTGGGTTTTAGTGCAGCTGCGAACACATAAGAAGACGGTTTGCTGTACACTTCTTCCACTATTACTGCAGCAGGTACATTAATATGTACCTACAGATCTGTTACACAGCTGACAAACAATACGGTCCGATTCACAGTTACGTAGTGTTCATCTTACGTACATTGTTTTAAGAATTGAGCTACTTCGCATGCGTAGTAGCTTATTTACTCTATCTACGTACCATTTCTGTACGTAAATTGCGTAGATTGCGTCTAAAGACCGCGCTTATGCAATCTACATACAGAAATGGTACGTAAATAGCGTAAAAAAGCAACTACGCAGTAGCTCAATTCTCAAAACAACCTACGTAAGACGAAAACTACGTAACTGTGAATCCAGACCTACTTTATTTTAAGAATAAAACACATTTTAAAACACACTGTATTACATTCTAGAATACGGACTATTTTTTGTTTTTTTTTATTAATTTTCCAGATTTTTTATGAATAGCAGTGCAATGCTCAGGCATTTTTGTATATATTTTATATAGATTTTTACCACGTGGGGTGGTTTGTTTATTTAAGAAAAAGGAAAATGTAATTATTTTTAATTATATTGATGACCTTTTTTTTTTATAATTAAACATTAAATGCAGGAGCAGTAAATTTAAATTGAAGCATCCATTAATTTTTTAAACATCTTTTCGGCTGTAAAATACATAATCACAATTTTATTTTTTTTGGCATTGCCGCACAGTCTCTTCAGGCGTTATTTAAATGAGTGTACTGATTTTTTAGGAGGTTTAATTTGATTGTTAAACCAAAAATTGCCATTTGTAACATGCACACTTGTATAGGCTGCTGTGAGTATCGCAGCCTCGGCCTATACGGATCCGTTTGTAACATGCACCTTTTCTATACACTCTATCCAGAGCTACATCTGTTAGATAAGACGCTCCCAGTGGGGCAGCAGATATTCACATCCTCTGCCCTGCCCAGTGCCAAACGCAGGATTTTAAAAGGGGGGTTTCCAATGCGTGTAATACATGTGGGGCATATTAGCATTTCTCCCAACATTTTGGAGCCCACCCAAGCTCTGCTACCACCCCCAGTGCATAAGCACTGTTGAATTTGTTGTGACCCATTCACCATCCTGCTTCTCTATTTTAGCACAGGCCATTACCATTTTCCTGTATGTCAGTCTACCCGACATGGCCATGAAGCCATGCCCCTTTTGCGGAACCTGCAAAACCGCGGCCCTTTTTGAATTTTCACTTTTTGGCCATTCTTTTCAATTTTTCTTTCAATTTGGCGCACTGCTGCAACTCTTGGACAGGTTCAGTAATTTTTAGCACTTCATATGTGCACAATGCAAGAAAGCACAAAAATGGGAATTCAAATGACTGATCCACTTTTTGCAGTTTTAACACAGCTCTATAGATGTAACAACTATTAAATAGTCTATTTTAAAAACAAAACATGTTTTAAAACACACTGCATACACCATGCTATACTGACTATTATTTTTGATGACTAAATAGCAGCGCATTACTGAACTTTTTGATCAGGCAATTTTTATTTTGGTTTTAATTTGTAGGGGTTTTTGCATAAAAAAAATAGGGATATCTTTTTATATGTTAAAAATCTTTATTATAATTAATCAACATCTCAATTAAGTTTAATTTAATTTATTAAAAAAGATACATTTTTAAACATGTGTATAGGCTACTGCATTTCACCACTAAGACTATTTGCTTATATATATCTGTGTGCATATTTCAAATGTGTGCTTATTCCCTGTGCACCCCATTATATTCCTAGAGCTCTGCATATGGTGAACGTAATTTCACTGCTCTGCCTACTCATTCACTGTACTAAAACTCTGGATCAGGTTTTGAATCTTTTACTGCCTGGAAGAAGCAAATTACATGGTGTCAAGTACATCCTGATTAGTGGCTCCCCAGATTGTGATTGATTTGAACAACTGCTTTGTTGAAGCTGTGTTTTAGACATTTTCTTTATTTATATATTCTGATGTCTGTGTTTCTTCTATGCTGATCACTTCTAAATTTTAGCTTTCTTTGTTCTTAAACTAAAAAAATATCAATAATCTTTTAGGGGCAGTCACCTTTCTTCATATTAAGAATTACTAACACTTTGTTATTTTTTAAAAGCAAATATAATTATAATAATATATGGAAATAATAGTAATCAATTAAGAAGGTATAAATCTTGAACACAGTGCACTCATTCACTTTATTCAAAATACTATAAACTTAAAATATAAATGGAGACAAATAGTTCAATAAAATAATATAACTACAACACATCACTTTATAATAAAACAACATTAATATTGTGTTAACAATCTTTGCTTAATGAACAAAATGCATCAAGCTACAGGCAGAATAATTCAAGTTATTCTCAATAGCTCAGAAAATGTATTCAGCAAAAAATGACGTTGATATTAATGTATAAAAGTACAATAAAAGTGTATGCAGCAAAGACTATAATGTAAATGAAAATTAACGCTGTAGGATCAGCAAAACAAAATCAAGTGTTAAAACAAATATGATTAACACTGCCTTCAAAACAGTGAAATAGTTGCAGGCAAATGGTACTAAAATAGACTTACATAATGATCCAATTAACCTGGCTTCTTACCCAGATACCCTCTACAAATCAATTTATATGAATAAAAAATGATATAAAGTAAAAAATTGTATATATTACCTATAAGTAATGTAATAGCTCTGTGCCTGTTTTATTTGACTTCAATAGACAAATTTTTCTGGTATAATCTATAATAATAATTTAATATAGTAAGCTTCTTTTATAAATGTGCAGACATGTGACATTTCCTGATGCATGCTGATTGGCACTTGTTAAACCTCACTGTGACTTTTCAGATTTTCTAAAGAGTGTTATATTTTTTACCCATATTGGCCTTGCACTTAAATAATGAATGTGACTTTTCAGATTTTCTAAAGAGAGTTATATATTTTTTTACCAATATTGGCCTTGCAATTAAATAAATAATGTATAATGGAAATCAGAATTCAGCGTTGTCTTTTGTGTAAGTTATATGTTATATTTTTCCCCCAGTCATCCAGTCACATTGTTATTTACTATTTGCTAAAAACGTTTGCTGTACTGTACTTCATGCAAGTATTGTCTGTTGATAAGCTAAAGGTATAAAATATACAGTTATAACTAAAATATGTATTATCTATATATATAAAAGCCATTCTGCTCCTCACCGTCATATGCATGCGCAGTAGCGTCCACATGTTGTGATTCTACTGCGCATGCTCCAACTGTTAGGAGCAGAATTAAAAAATAATAAGCCTCACCAGCGCCCTCTCTCCCCCCAAGTGTAACACTGGTCACCACCCCCGACCCCCTGCGGCTCGACTCACCGAAGCTCTCACTGAAGTCTTTCTTCCCTCCTGCATCGGTCCTGCAGTTCCCAGCTCCACCACACTTATTTTCTTACGGCCGGAACTTAAAGAATGGGTGCATGTTTCCCAGGGACACATAATACGGTGCACAGAGACCGCATTCTGTCAGGAGAGAGTCGGACAACAGCACGACAGAGAAGACACAGGGGAGGGAGAGAGACAGGCAAAGGGGAGAAACAGGCAGAGGAGAGAGACAGACAGTGGAGAGAAATAGGCAGAGGAGAGGCACAGGCAGAGGGGAGAGACAGGCAGAGGGGAGAGACAGGCAGAGGAGAGAGAAAGGCAGAGGGGAGAGACAAGCAGAGGAGAAAGACAGGCAGAGGAGAGAGACAAGCAAAGGAGAGAGACAAGAAGAGGGGAGACATAGGCAGAGGGGAGACATAGGCAGAGGGGAGACACAGGCAGAGGAGAGACAAGCAGAGAGGAGAGAGACAGACAAAGGAGAGAGACAATCAGAGAGGAGAGACAAGCAAAGAAGAGATACAAGAAGAGGAGAGACACAGGCAGAGGGGAGAGACAAGCAGAGGAGAGAGACAGGCAGAGGTTAGAGATAGGCAGAGGTTAGAGACAGGCAAAGTGGAAAGATAAGTGGAGGAGAGAGACAAGCAAAGGAGAGAGACAAGAAGAGGAGAAGCACAGGCAGAGGGGAGACACAGGCAGAGGAGAGACAAGCAGAGAGGAGAGAGACAGACAAAGGAGAGAAACAAGCAGAAAGGAGAGACAAGCAAAGGAGAGAGACAAGCAGAGGGGAGAGACAGGCAGAGGGGAGAGACAGGCAGAGGAGAGAGACAGGCAGGGGGAGAGACAAGCAAAGGGGAGAGACAAGCAGAGGAGAGAGACAGGCAGAGGGGAGAGACAGACAGAGGGCAGAGACAGGCAGAGAGGAGAGACAGGCAGAGGGGAGAGACAAGCAAAGAGGACAGACACAAGCAGAGGGGAGAGACAAGCAGAGGGGAGAGAAACTGCTATAGAGGGAGAGAGTCTGCAGAGTGGTAATACTGGGGAGCTAGAGACATGATGGGGATTACTTGAGGGCTGATGGCACATAATGAGGAATACTGTGGGGGCTGAAGACACATGATGGGGAATACTGAGGGGCAGGAGAAACATGATGGGAAATACTGTGGGGGCTGGAGACACATGATGGGGGATACTGGGGGGGTGGAGACACATGATGGGGAATACTGTGGGGACTGGAGACACATGATAAGGGATATTGTCGGGGCTGGAGATACATGATAAGAATACTGGAGGGCTGGAGACATATGATAAGGGATAATGTGGGGGCTGGAGACACATGATAAGAATATTGGGGGGCTGGAGACATATAATAAGGGATGCTGTGGGGACTGGAGACACATGATGGGAATGCTTGGGGCTGGGGAATACTGGGAACTGGAGAGATATGCTGGGGAATATTGGGGAGCTGAAGACATATGCTGGGGAATATTGGGGAGCTGAAAACACATGATGGGAATACTGGGGGAGGGGCTAACACATGATGGGAATACTGCGGGGCTGGAGACACATGATGGGGAATACTGTGAGCTGAAAACACATGATTGGGGATACTGGGAGCTGGAGACACATGATGGGGAATACTTGGGGGCTGGAGACACATGATGGGGGATACTGGGAGCTGGAGAGACATGCTGTGGAACACTGGGAGCTAGAGACATGCTGGGGAATACTGAGAGAAATAGGGAAAATTAATGCGGAAAAATTTTTCCCATCATTATGACAGGCCTTCAACTAGTATATACTATAATACAGGGCTTGAAAAGTGAGGGGGTATAGGGGGGGTGCCATACCATCACTTCTTCCCCTGGTTTCATTGAAAAGCTATAAATCTCCATTCACTTCTATTATTTTTATATTTTCATACCGGCACTTCTAAATGTCCAAACCAGCACTTCTAAATGTCCATATTGCCACTTCTAGATGTCCATACTAGCACTTCTAGATGTCCATTCCGACACTTCAAAATGTCCATATTGCCACTTCTAGGTGTCCATACAGCCACTTCAAAATATCCATATCGCCATTTCTAAATTTCCACTTTGAACACTGATATAATATATATAATATATATTATATAATACACACAGCAGCCTATGGGGTACATAAATGAGGCAAGGCGTTAAGGCCTGGGTCATTAGGTCAGGAGTGGTTGAGGGGGAGGGCTTATGGCCTTAGGCTTCAGCCATTGGTGGTAGATTAGAAACCTTTATTAAGCATACCGAGGGGTCTTAATCAGGTGTGCATCATGAACTTGGTGTTGTATCTGTGAACTTGGTGTGTTATAAGATTGTGTATACAGCCTGGTCGGGAATTGGATCTGAAGAGGATTGTTTACCCAGATTTAATGTTTATAACATACATGTAGTATAAAGAACCCAGATATTCCTGTAATGTAAATCCAATGTTTTCCTTCACAGCATTGATGCCTGATAATAACAAGAAAGGTTGATAAATACAGTTTGCACCCTAACCAGATCTCCAACCCATTTAGAATGAAGACAGAAAATTAAGGTAGAGGACATGGATAGTAAGTCAGTGCATGTGAGTGTAGTGGCCTCTCCTCGCTGGCATGGAATGTCGAATACAGCATTCGTTACTGAAACGGATAGATTTGGCCCACTTACACTTGTACCCAGTACAAGTGCTTTTTCGACTAGCCCTGTAAAAGGACTCAAAAGTGAGGGGGTGGTTAAATATACAGCTAATTATTTTATATTTAACAACAAACAAACATATACAGAATTTGTTTGCTGTAATCATTACAGTTACAGAAATGGTACAGAAAATATTGCATGCATGCACTATATATACAATAGGACATTGAGCCAGATCCAGAACAACGCTTGTGAGCGAATTTACACATGGCTGAGACGTAAAATCGCCTTTCGGTAAGTACTGCGCATGCGCACCATAGAAAATATGCTCAGTAACATAGCTTAATTGTGAACGTATGGGCCATTCACGTATGTGTCACGTAAATACTTACGTGTGGGCGTGCCAATTTTACATGAGTCCAAAATACGTCTGAAATACGTTAAGTAGACGGGGGTTTGTATTTAAAGTGTACAGTATTGGCGTGCTTAGCTGCATATATACGTGTTGCCCATACGTATGTGTGCGGATCACTGCAGTTACGTTGGCAAAAGTTAAGTTAGGGTTTGAAAAGCCTATCTTGACAAAATACGTACATTTAAGTGGTGTGCCTAGGGGAGTGTATAGAAGGTACGCACACAAAAATACGCTACACGAATAAACGTACGGCAAACGTAGTTCTGGATCTACCCCATTATCACATGCATGCACCATATATACAATAGGACATTATCACACCTCCCCACAAGACATTTTTCATAATATGTTGTAACAGGTAAAAAATATAAATGCTACACCTGCTTTTATACATCAGACCCATAATGATTACATAAAGAATATATAGATACCCATTTGTTTACAATGTTAACAAATAATAAGATAATAAAGGTTATCTGAAATACAGTGTACTTGATTTAGTACATTATTACACCCCAAAAAAGGTTATTGAAATATTAATTCTAATGTCAAATTCATTGAAATAATATTTGCTAAAAAGGGATTATTGAAAAAGATTGGGCTTTGGGATACACAGCAATTTTACTTTAAAGACTTGGACATTTGTGAAAGTACATTTATTTGTGCACTGCAAGCTGCATTTGTTATTCATATA
Source organism: Limnodynastes dumerilii (assembly GCA_011038615.1). Classification (NCBI taxonomy): domain Eukaryota; kingdom Metazoa; phylum Chordata; class Amphibia; order Anura; family Limnodynastidae; genus Limnodynastes; species Limnodynastes dumerilii. Next base: position 359,013 of record WWET01001052.1, read on the forward strand.
GCGTTTTTGTTTTATCAATTATATATTAGCCCACTGACGTTCTTGTGGATTATAATTGTAGCTCTACGTTCTTGAAAACACTTGCAGTCTAAATTTACAGCCTGAAAGACAGTCTGCATTTTCTGGCATCATTCTTGATCTTGTGTCAGTTAAACTGTTTCCTGCTGTGATAAGCATTCATTGAGAAGTTACGCATCTTGGCAGGTAGTTTAGGCATTCCAAGGCCAAACTTCACAGATCAGACCAGCTTGACATTTATACTTTTTCAAGATTGGAATTGGATGCTTGGTACTATATGTCTTGAGATATTTTTTTTTTACATTCTCAATTGTATTATTGCTTTTTCTGATTGTTATGTTACCTGTATGTCCTTGATGTAATATTCTAAACGCATCAAAAGTTGCATTTCCAAATACTATCTAACAGTATATAAAGCTAAAAAGTTGTATTGAATGAAGGACAAAAAAAACTAAAACAATTATTAATATATTTTAGTAATGCAACAATAAAATAAAAGTTGAGAGGATGACAGGATGAAGATAATTGTATAATAATAATAATAATAATAATAATAGTTGTTGTTATTATTGTTACATGGGGCCTGATCCAGAACTACGCCCACCATACTAGCTACGGCGGGCGTAAGCGTAAGATCGGCTGTAAAGCGGGCTTCCGTAGGAACAGCTTAGGGGCGTCCCCCCAGAGTTACTACGTTAAGGTTAGTGAAGGTGGGCGGGGGGGAGTTAGTTTAATGAGGGAGGGAGGGCTTAGCATTACAACGCTCCTGTGTGAGCGTATTTTCCATTGCTTACGCCGGCTGAAATTAGGGTAGCCTTCAGCCTTCATAAGCAAGGGAAAATACGGCCACACAGGGGGAGTGTCGGGGACAGTAGACGCTGATACACTGTGCTTTAGTAAGCACAGCGCATCGGCGTAGTTCTGGATCAGGCCCATAGAAACATAAAAAGTAAGAACCACATAGCTCATCCAGTCTACCCTGTTGTTTATTTAAGTCCGTACTGACCCTAGACCCTTTTTACCCTCAATTTAGTTTAAGATTTAGGATATCCTTATCTTTATCCCAAGCATGTTTTAACTGTTCTATTGTGTTAGCCTCAACCACCTCAAATGGAAAGCTATTCCACTTATCAATCCACTTTTCACTGAAGTATTTTTTCCACACATTTCCTCTGAATCTACCATCCTCCATTTTATATTCATGCTTTTGTGGTCTATTTCATTTCTTCATTTGAAAAATGCCACCCTCCTGTACCTGGCTAGGGGGACTAATGTATGTCCATCCTTCTGGAGATATAGCGTCCAGAACAGGGGTTCTTAACCCATGGTACGCGTACCACCAGTGGTACGCGTACCTCTGTCAGGTGGTACGCGGAGGCAGGGCCAGATTACCCAAAATCTGGCCCTGGATTTAGGAGCAGCATCCTCCGTAAACAGGTCCAAGCCAGTAATATAACTATTACTGGCTTTCCTCACACATAACTATTACTGGCTTTGTGCCCCGTTCCCAGTAATGCACTGGGTGACGTCATGACGTCACACCAGTGCCGCACCCCCGCCTCCCGCACTGAATGTAAGTAAGCCTGAGCCCTGCGTTTCTTAAAGAGCGCAGGGCTCAGTGTGAAAGGACTGTGTGCAGTAGCTCAGACACAGTGCAGGTGTCTCTCTTTCTGTGCACTGCATGCATAAGCGTTAGAAGGAAAGGGAGCCCTGCGTGTCCAGAATGTTAATTACACTGGCCGGCAAATTCTACAATAATCTGCCGGCCAGTGTAATTAACATTGTGGATACGCGGGTTCCCTTTCCCTTCTAACACCTCTGCATGCAGTGCACAGAAAGAGCAGCAGCTGTGTCTTTAGTTATAAAGATTGAGTGTCCCGGGCAACCTCCCCCTCGCAGTCAAAGTGACTGAACCATGATGCAGGCACGTGACCTTCCATTGCCTGCATCACATCATTCATCAGAGTACAGCCAGAAGATCTGACACCAAGAGGTAAGAGAAGTGTTTTTATTTTTACAGGAGGGTGGGTTTGTATCTACAGTATATATATGTGTGTGTGTACAGTATATGTGTGTGTGTACAGTATATATGTGTGTGTGTACAGTATATATGTGTGTGTGTATACAGTATATATGTGTGTGTGTATACAGTATATATGTGTGTGTATACAGTATATATGTGTGTGTGTGTGTGTAC
>WWET01001052.1:361342-371531 GCA_011038615.1 Limnodynastes dumerilii
TGCTCTTCTTTGCACAGTCTCTAATGTATTTATGTCTTTCTGGAGATATGGCCTCCAGAACTGAACACAGTATTCTAGTTGAGGGCGGACCAACGATCTATAAAGGGGAATTACTACTTCTCTATTTCTGCTACTAATTCCTCTCCCTATGAGATACTGTACAATGTGTTTCTTTAACAGTGTTTTCATCAATTTCCCTACTACTGATGTTAGACTCACTGGTCGGTAGTTTGTTGCTTCTTCCTTATTTCCACTTTTATGCAGAGGGATGACATTTGCTTTTTCCCGGTCCTTTAGAATCACCCCAGCTATTAGTGACTGGTTAAATAATTCTGTTAATGGTTTTGCCAGCACCCCTTTAAAGTTTTTTCGCATTCTAGGATGTATCCCATCTAGTCCCATAGATTTTTCCACTTTCAGCTTTGAAAGTTCTTTTAATACCTGCTCCTCAGCGAAAGTAGTAGTAATTTCCTGCTTTGTATTATTATATTATTAATATATTAATGCCATTTTAGCAATATCTTGCAATAAGACATTGTCCATTTCATCATCTTGTCCTGGTTGCCTAAATATCACTCCAGTATGAAGAATAACGCCCTTGGGTTTCTATAGTTACCTAAATTGCCTCAGTTTTTTCTCCAATATTCCCTATTAAAGTTGAATTTAACCCTTCCTTCACATACATTAATAAGCCTCCTCCAATGTTTCCTACTCTATCCTTCCTAGTTAAATTATATCTAGGTCCCAGTCATGATTTTCATTGCACCATGATTCTGTGATTCCCACAATATTCAGATTATCCCTTGAGATTAAAGCAATTAGTTCAGGGATTTTAAAATTTTAAGATTATAAATTCCTATGATTTGGTTGGGGGAACAGCTATTTTTATTATTTGTATCACTGCCCCCTCTCTTTAAATGGTTTCTAATAAAGCATTCAAACTGCTCTTCTAGAATATCTGTTCCCACAGAAGATGGGCACAAGCCATCCTTTTTATACAGGTTTCTATTTTGCCAGATGGCATGGCTATGTTTTATGAACCCAAATCCTTCCTTGTGACACTATTTCCTAAGCGACAGATTGAAATCACTAATGCACATCATTCTACCTTCTTCAAATCTGTGTACTGGCAGCATTTCAGAAAAGGTAACAGTTTTTGCCACCTGCTTAAGAGCATTTCCCAACTTTCTAAGTTCATCTTTAACAGCCACAACTCCAGCATTGGCCAAATCATTTGTCCCAAAGTGGCATCAACCTCTTTTTCCTTGCTCGCTGTCTTTAGAATATTTAAAATGCAATTTTATCCAGTGGAGCTGTAGCTCCAGGCAAGCGCTTCACCTGATGCTTCAAAAAATGAAAAAGAGAATGGTGTGCCCACAGTGCTGGAAAAAGAAGACCGCTGGGGTCAGAATATGTATTTCAAAGGGACTAAACACTACAAGTTCCCTTCTACAACGTATACGAACTTCAAGAACAAAAGCTGATATTTCCGAACTCCAGCGCTTACTTATACACATGTAACACAGAACAACAGTAACAAATGTATCTAACTTTGCCAACAATTAGTCTCTAGTGTGGCAATTGTCAATGTCCGATATAATCCAAAGTCTGATAGTTCTATAACAATCTTAGGTCCTGCTCCAGACCTACGCTCGCAGGCGATCTAACGCTGATCGTAAGTGTTAGATCGCCATATAAAACGCACTGCGCATGTGCGTAGTGACAACTTCCGGTCGTACCAAAGTCTTTTTCATAGCGGCGATTCGGGTGTCCATATTGTTTGCGTATTTTCCAATGACGGGGCGTGTTTATAGTACGAAGTTAGTACGGACGCTGGAGTTAAGGAATGTAGGCGGGGGGAGCCATTTACAAACATACATACAAACAGCATGTCGCTACGAAAATACGTACGAACACATGGAAAAGTTAGGGTAGGGTGTGGCGGGCGTAATGAAAGGAAGGTAAGGGGAGTGTCGTGGGAGTGAAAGCTGCAGCGGTAATATGCTCCGCTCTCATGTGTAGGTCTGGATCAGGCCCCTAGTGTGTAATATTCATCAGTTAGTTGCTCTGATTTAGATTGGACAGTACTCACTCATGCCGTACAAGTGTAAAATGGAATGAAATGGAAGGTTTACTTTCTTGTAGTAGAGTCTCCAAGACGGCGTCTCCTTGTGTCTCTTTCTTTCTAGGAGCTCAGCCTTTCTCTCAGTTCCCAGTTTCAGCCCGTGTTGGGCAGCGGTTCTCCAGGCGGTGATAGGTAGAGAAGATGGGATGGGGAGAGAAACAGAGGAAGTGCCATTTCCTAATGCAATAAATTCTATTATTGTAAGATAGTAAAATAAATTCAAAAGCAGGTAATCACAATAGTGAATGGGACACCTGTATAAAAATGTACACATGCATATGTTAATAAAAACCACAGTCACTCTGTACGATTCCCAACATCTCGGGCCGCAATAGTGACAGGGATATAGAAATAGCAGTAATGTAGCAGCACTTCATCTGAGATTTAATTTCAGAACCTCTTTCCAGCTGGATACCCCTAACAATAGAATCCAACACAAGAGGTACAGTCCTTCTCAGAGATTCCCTTTTCCTACCATCAGGTTCCCTGATGGTAGGAAAAGGGACCAGTGGGTGGAGTATAAGACGGAGCAATATAGAGAAGGTAAGTCTGAATGTGTCTTGTTTTTGCAGTGGCTTTGGCAGCATTTTAAGAATGGAAGGTTTAAAGCGTCCATGTCTTCCCTTATTGCTTATTTTGTTAAATTGTGGGGGGGAGGGGGGATTTCACTCGGGGGTTTTTAATTTCACGGATTCTTAAAGGTTGGGCCTGGAAGAATAAACATTTGGGGATAACAGAGACGATCAATTGTTTAGAATAGCTTTTTCGTTGGCTTTCTTTGGGGCCTTAAGGGTTTCAGAGTTAGTGGCTGCAGGTAAGAATGCAGTTTTGTCTGGTCTTTTCATTAATAATGTTGTAGTGAGTGAGTCATCTGTTATGTGTAAAATTCATTTATCTAAAACTGACCAATTGGTTAGAGGTAGATGGGTGATGGTTAAGAGTCATTCATGTTCTGAAATTTTTCCCTGGCAAAACAGTATTTACATGGTGGTCATCCAGGTGGTTCTAATTGGCTTGCACATTCGGATGGCTCCCCATTAACAAGATTTAAATTTTATTCTGTTTTGAGGCAATGCATGAGGGAGTTGGGCATGGACATTTCTTGCTATGGCACTCACTCATTCCGGATAGTTGCTGCTACCTCTGCATCCTTAGAGGGTTGTTCTGCGGTGCATATAATGGCTTTGGGTGGTTGGCAATCTCAGGTGTATTGTCATTATATATGGCTGATAAGCTGCATGGGGATAATTTATTGTTTATTTATTTATTTATTGTTAATTTATTGTTATTGTTATTTATTTATTTTTAAATGTTTGCTATGTGTATGGTTAACCTTTTTCCTTTGATAGGACTGTTTGAGGTAAGTTCTTGGGTGAAAGGGAGCTAAGGTGAGCTAGATCTGATTGTTTGTCTTTGGGGGGCACGAGGGGATTTTATCCTACTTTTATCCCTATTAGCGTTTCCTGAATTAGCTATTGGAGACTCTGGGGGTTTTTGGGAGTTGTTCACCCTTGTTGGTTTCACATAGGCTCCATTTTCTCCTTCCCTTCTCCCTTCTTGTTTTTTCCTTTGTCTTTTGTCTTGAGTGTGACCTTTTTTAGATCAATTTTGATGTATGTTAATCAGCCATTCACTCCTTGTTCCCTTCCCTTCCTGTGGCATGGTCTCATATGGTTCCCAGGTGGGTTTGGAGGGCCCCGGAGTCGATTAAGAGCTTGGATAAAGCAAGGAAGAGTATTAATTGGTCCTTATACAGTTTTTTTAAACGATTGGGGGGACTGGTGGTGGCTCATCATCAGATCTGTTTTCACTGTCCTGTGCTCTGTGGTATTCATTTGTTGGAAGTGGGGAAGCAGATTTTTATTGATGATTTGCTTGGAATGTTGAGGAGTTGTGTCATCATGTTTTGTTTATTGTTGCCGCAGTTAAGAAAATATTGGGGAGAAAATATCTGGTTCAGAGGTGCACGCTTCGAGTTAATTCTAGGTTGCCTGTCCCATGACGGGGACTCGTTTGTCTCTTGTGTAAGATGAGGTGTGCATGTGAAAAGGTGTAGCTGGGATATTGGGGGGAGGTGGGGCACCTTTTGTTTATGACTAATAGTCGCTTCTTTAAGTTGCTGTTGTGACACACACCTGCTATTTGCCACCTTGTTCAGCCATAAATTTTATAGTCAGTTACAAATTCCACCCTTTAATTTATCAATAAACTTATGTCCTCTTTTAAAATCCAATTAAAGTTGTCAGTGTCTTTATTTTTGCAGTGTTTTATTGTTGAGAATAACTGTTGTGGAATGGGGTATCAGTCGTTGATCTTTTATGCACTCCAGCCCTCCAAGTGCTTCATATGAGTTTTGCAAGGGCGCAGCTTGTGCCATGTGTCCTTGCGCAACTACAACCTTGTTACCAGCATATTGTTCACCATAGTCCATCCAGTACACCTCCTGGGAATTCTCTGAGACAATGGTGCCATCAAGGATACAGACATCCTGCATATGTCACCATGCATTAAAGCTAGCTCATCCCGCAAAAAAGACATTTGATGACAAATTGGACAACACCTGAGTTTCCAAATTGTTTCACGCAAAATAAACGCATCATAACCACTGTAATGCACAAGACCAGACATTCTAGAAGGTTTATTCCACTTAAAATCAGAAAACTTCACTCCAATAACAATTCACACAAATAATTTAAATGGGCCCAAATCCAGCTATAATCCAGTTCTAACTCCAGTAACAACTAGATGCTTGCAAAATCAATGCTTAGAAAATCAGGCAGTTAAAACCAGGCTGGTTACACCTTTGCAATTATAAACTATACCCCCCTTTAAATAACAGACAAAGAACTAATCAATTACCACAGCCAAAGCAATTAGCACAGCTGACTAAATATCTAACAAGAAAAAAAACAATACTTTTAAATCTTACCCAGAGAAGTTATACAAAATAACACAAATAATAAACAATAATATGCAACAATCTTAATCTGAAACACAAAAATAAAAAACACAAAACACTAAGGACCGGATCCAGACCCCCGCGTGCTTTCCGTGCACGCAGGGGTCTGAAATTACGCGAGACAGAGGGGAGTGCACACCCCCTGTCACTCCCCTCTGTTGTGCGGGCTTTATGGCAGCTTACGCTGCCATAAGCCTGCCTTAAATGCGACAGGCGGATCAGCGGTCCGTACAACCGCTGATCCGCTACAGTGTGGGAGCCCCCTCCCACACTGTACACTTCACATGCTTACCCCCGCCCGCTTTAGCGGGCGGAAGGGAAGCACAGCCCATTTGCATGCAAATGGGCTCGGAGGGAACAAAGTTCCTTCCGATTGTTTAAACGCTAGGATTACTATAGTAATCCTAGCGTAACATCTGGAGTTCATTGAGAAAGACTCACGTTATGTCCCTTGGCTATCATGAGTTTCTATCTTGCTCAACATGCAAGATAACTTTCGTGATTTATCTTGCTTACATTATGATTATTTTGTGTAGACTATATTTTCTCACACATGTAGCTTTACATTTACCTACTGACATGTGATTTCAGAAAGTGTATAGCTGGCCATACACTAGGCGATTATCGGCCCGATTTCCCAATTATCGGGTGATGGGGCAAATAATCGCTCTAGTGTATGGTACAGATCAATTTTTTATACGTCAAATAAACGCACCAGAAACGCTCTGGTGCGATTATTTGATCTTTTGACATGTTTGATTTAAATCCGGAGAAAGCTCCCGATATTTTAAGGGAGCCAATCAGCAAACAGAATGGCTTCCTATTGTTCAGAGCTGCTGCTGCTTTATATCTATGTACAAAGCTACTCTGACAGATTTGCAGGTATACTTTACAGCTGTCAGAGCAGCATAGTACATAAATATACAGCAGCGGCTATTGCAGGAGTAGTACAGATAGGGATCTGCCGAATTCGTGCTGTGTGAAGCACGGCTTCGGCAGATTCTTATCTGTATTATGCATACAATAGCCGCTGCTGTATATCTATGTACTATGCTGCTCTGACAGCTTAAAGTATACCTGCACAGTTGTCAGAGCAGCTTTGCACATAGATATAAAGCAACAGCAGCCACAGAGAGCGCTGCCCCCTCCCCTCTTCTGCTAGGATTATCGGTCCCAGCAGAGGAGGTGTATGGTGCCGATAACATGGCATTTCCCTGGCGAAAAATCGTCCCGTTTATCAGCTCACCCCCTGCTGGGACCGATAATCGTCCTAGTGTATGGCCAGCTTATGTGTACTACTAACTGTGAAATGATAAGGACTATAAGGGCCTGATTCAATTAAGCGCAAAGTGAATTTTTTCCAAGTTTTTCCGCAGATTTTGCTAATTTGCATATTTTTTTCACAAAAAATTTTCAGTCCCGATTCAATTCCGTTTTTTCCGCATTTTTTTTGGTTTATTGCGCTTATTTTTTGTCCCTATTTAAATTCATTGCGTGTGAATTTGTGCAATTCAATTGCGTTACACGCATTAAAATATGCACGTTATTTTACATCATTTTTTGTGCACCTTATTATGACATGTGAGGGTGAAATTCATGAAAACCTTCAAGTGTACAGCTCCTCTATGCTCCTTATCACCTCCCAGCACAGTGGCAACAGAAATGTGATACTCCACATAAATCTATGCAGCCTGCAACTCAAATAAATAGCTGTAGGTTAAAAAACAACTAAAAAGTAGAAGAAAACATTGAAAAGTAAAAAATTACGCTGGCAGAAGTTTTAAAAAAAACAACAATCAGAAAAAGTTATTTTATGTTATTCTCTTCTACAATAATACGTAATTACTGAGTTGCTGCAGTCTAATTTTTGACATTCAAGTGCAGAAGGCCCTAAAGATATTGTTACAGACATATGATGGCAGGGCTGCTTATGGAACGTGATTATGCTGACATTTGTTATTGCATGGGTAAAGATACAGAAATACACGCGTGTATTTTATAACGGGAGGGAAGCTCAAAAATGAGCGCTAACAAATATGCTCATGGTCCAATTAACGCGCGTTGGAGGCGGGGGGACATTTCTAATTGAATCGCGCTAATTTATTCGTGCGAACAGTGCGTATTTTATACGTGCGTACTTTTTAAAAAAATACGCGCTCATTTGAATTAGGCCCTAAGTGTTTTGTCTTTTAAAATCTGGCTTTAAATATATCGTTCAAATACTTATTTTAAAATATTGCATTGACACATGGTTATGATTATTGTGTAATTTATGTGAGTTTAACCTTTACAATGAATCCTTTTGACTATCGTACATTTAAATCCAATTTAGTTTAATATGAATGCAGAAAAGATTTGGTAAATGTGTTAAATAAAGATTATCTATTAAAATAAAAATTCATATTCTATATATATTTTTCTGCGACTCAAGACATTTATTTTTGCGCTTTTGAGTCTTTATTTTTTTAATAATAAAAAAAATGGAAAAAAGTAGCAAAATCGGCTTCTGGTTCCTCTGCACATCACCGTTATATATGCGAGTTTAATGAGTTGATTAAGTGCAAGCAGGCGAACAAGCACAGCATCAGAAATACAGCAACCAAGATGGGTTTCCTGTCAAAGAAGAAAGATAAAAAAAGAGAAGCACATAGCTAAGAGAACAAGGTGCAAGTGAAAACTATTTAAATAAGACATATCAGCATAAACTAGATTTTAAATGTACTAATAAAGGGCCAGATCCAGAACTACGTATGCGAGTAATTTTACACTACCCACTAACGTAAATTCGCCCATTAGTATTTATTGTGTATGCGCACGGCAGATGTTACGCTATGTAACTGTGAATGTACATACCAGCCATATATCAACAGCGTAACTATGAACAAAGGGGCGTGACAGACATACGACACTCGTAATTACGCTTCTGAGGCGGGGTGAGGCATTTAAATCGTACAGTACGGGCGTGCTTAGGCGCTTACGTACGTAAAGCCTATAAATACATTAGTAGTTACGTTTTGAAAAGTTAAGGTAGAGTTTGGCAAGTGTAAACCGGCCAAAGTACATATGAGCAAGGGGAGTGCCTAGGGGAGTGCATAGAAAAAACACTAGCGTAAATACGCTATGCAATGAAACAGAACAAGCACTTAGGTCTGGATCTACCCCAAAGTGGCTATACAGTGTACTAAAGTGAGAGATGCTCTACCTGATTTGGATTAAACAAGATCATATATAAAACATACCGCTCTGCAGATGTCCACCTGTGTACTCCTCCGACAACACAATAATCATACTCTCTGGAGAGAGGGAGAAGAAATGAAATGAGCAGAAATAGGGAGAATAAGAAAAACCTAGATGCGTATGAGGGGTGATTGAGGAGGAATAGAAAAAGGCATAAAAGAATGGGTGAGAAAAGAAGGAAATTGCTTAGAATGACGAAGAAGTGGAGGGGGTGCAGAATAAAAAGGCAGATCGTGCTCAGGGATTTGAGCTCGGCAGGGGTAGGTGTAGTAGGAGTGGGGAAGTTTGCAGTGGCATCAGAGGAGAGAGAGCGGCTTGCTGTTCCTGGAGGTGATGAGTAGAGGCACCATGGGCTTTCCTACTTCTTTCAAACAGATTACATGTAAAAGAAGATGATTAGATTTTGGCATTCAAAATAAAAATTTTCAGTGCATGTACTTACTTCTTTGTCTGCCACTGCCAATTTGCTGCCAAAGATCATGCAGAAGGTCTGGAATGGTATTGTTATTTTGCTGTCCTAGGCTCGCGGAACCCATCAGGTGACCTAAGATGCAGAGTTTGGGGCAATTACATTGTCAGTCTCTCTACGTTTTGAGGAGTGTATGAGAGTTTTGGCACTCTTTCGAGTAGATATATAATGCAATGTACATGTGTGTTGCTGTTTATTTTACTGACACACAAACAAACATTGGCTAGGAAGAATACTTATCATGGTCTGATCAGTCCTCACCTTCATGGATTGGGCCTTTGTTATGTCATTATCACTTATGAAATATTTTGATTTTTGTGTAATATCTGCAGAGTATCGCTGAAAAAAAACTTTTAGTAGTGTGTGCAGTCAAAATAATTTTAGAAACAGATGCAGGCTATAGGCTTAAAGATAATAGTGACATGTGCATGGCAACATTTTTGAAATTGAGGAACAATGTGTGCAAAATAAAGGTAAAATAAATTTTATGAAGTAGAAGAAAATATTTCAATGAAATTTGCACTACAAAAAAACATAATAATATATAACTATTTACATATTATATATTATTTACAATCAGATAAAAAAAAATGTGAGCCTGAGTCTTAATTGTGAATTGGCATTGGAAATGAAAAAGCAGGAGAGACTGGGTTGCTGATTTTATTGAAGTGACAGAAATCCCCTGGAGAGAAATGCTCATATTCGTTTTTTGTTTAAATCGACAGATGTACAGGTAGACAACAGTTACAGTAACTCAAGCTTATCTTAATGTGTAGAACACACCTTCTCTCATGGTTTGACTTTTTAGAATGCTAAAAATAATGTAGAAATAAATTATATATGACAGATAACATTTTCATATCTATCTAGAGCTCTATATATTATATATTTTATGGATTTGTGTGAAAAAATACTGTACTCTACATAGAATTTTAGGAATCCTTGACAGAATGAAATATATTTGACACTGAATGCACTCTATCCAGTCTCCTGAAGGAAACAATGTAACCTTTCAGCAGAAAGGAATACAGCAGATGTGAGCTCAATAGGAATCTTGTAGACACATGTCTCATACATTCAGATAGTGCTCTTACTTTTTAGCAGGGCATGTTGCTGACTTGGCTAAACTGTATTTTTCGGGCTGAAGAGTAAGACAGTTTATTCAACAAGTGACACACATATTTTCAGTGTGAAAAAATAAAGCTCATTAGCATTACAAGTGCATTTGTTAAATGACCTTAAATATTATGTTAATGTTAGATTGTAATTATTTATAAGACTAAATAACAGACAAAAACGTTAAGTAATTTGATAGTTATTAAACAAGAATTAAAAGAACACAAAAGCATTGTTCCATAATGATCTAAAAATCTAAATTTAATCTATTATTTTATTTTAA
>WWET01001052.1:375846-385918 GCA_011038615.1 Limnodynastes dumerilii
GCTGCATATGAGTAAAACTAGGGAGGGGGCTGCTATATATGAGTAAAACTAGGGAGTGGGCTGCTATATATATGAGTAAACTAGGGATGGTGCTACTATATATGAGTAAAACTAGGGAGGGAGCTGCATATGAGTAAAACTAGGGAGGGGGCTGCTATATATGAGTAAAACTAGGGAGTGGGCTGCTATATATATGAGTAAACTAGGGATGGTGCTACTATATATGAGTAAAACTAGGGAGGGAGCTGCATATGAGTAAAACTAGGGAGGGGGCTGCTATATATGAGTAAAACTAGGGAGTGGGCTGCTATATATATGAGTAAACTAGGGATGGTGCTACTATATATGAGTAAAACTAGGGAGGGGGCTGCATATGAGTAAAACTAGGGAGTGGGCTGCTATATATGAGTAAAACTAGGGAGGGGGCTGCAATATGTAATTAAAACTGGGGAGGGGACCTGCAATACCTAATTAGAGGTCTGAAGGGGACATATGAAGGGGCATAGAGGCCTGAGGGGGACATATGAAGGAGGCATAGAGGCCTGAAGGGGCATATGAAGGGGCGCATATAAGGGGGGGAGACAGGCCAAACTTCGCCTAGGGTGCCCAGGAACCTAGCACCAACCCTGGATGGGGTAAAAGGGTAGTAGAGGGGGACAAGAGGGTACGAAGTGAGGGGGGAGTGATGGATGAGGGAACAACACTAGGATGGAGGGCCCTGCTCACATGAGCTAACACACTAAGTGGGAGGGATGAACTTACAGAAGACATAAGGAGGGAGAAGGAAGTGAACTAAAGGTGTGAGTGGAGTAAAGGGGGAAGGAAGGAAAAAAAGGGGATAGATGTAGGATGCAGTGAGGATGTTAAGTGGAAAAGGGGTAGGCTAGCCTAAACAGGTGCATTATGAGTGAACGCTTGAAGACCTGCAATGAAGATATTATTCATGCACTTCTATTTTTTAAAGCAGTCTTACTTTACAGCATTTTTTTCACACCTCCCTAAAACTTTTGCACAATATTTTATATGATCCAAAATAGGTCATCTTACTGTTTAGCAAAAAGCCTTGAAAGTAGCAAGTGACTTTTCATATGCATCATTTGCAAATGTGTGTAACTAAAGTTTCTGCATTTAATTTCACTGATAAAATGGTAAGTTGGGCCACTTTTCTTTTTTTTCTGCATTTACTTGATGTATAATGATTTATACATTAATCCAAACAATTAGAGTAAGCCCACTCCCTAGTTTTAAGCCAGGGTAGTCTGATTTTCATACAACTATAGCCTGCATGTCTTGAAAACAGCATTTTTTTTTGTTTGCCTAGTTAAACAATAACAAAAGCAGTTATAATGAAACATAATGGTGTTAAAACTAGCTATAAAATGAAGTTAATTATCAGTCAATATAATTTAAAATAGTGTCTTACAGAACAATTTAGCAGAATATTTTGCAAGTGAAAATCCATTTTAAGTCAACTCATTATAAAAAAGAAGCAATAATTTAACGTTCCAATGATTAAAGATGAACTTTTCTGAAAATATTATTTTAGGAACTGATAAAGAACAGTGTTAGTTGTTTTAGACAATACAGTAAAATTGATAAAATTCCAATTTGCACATAGATGTTTGCTGTCTATACAAAAAAATAATAATAATTATATAAGAACATAGCCTTTATTATTCATAAATTTGGCTTATAGAAAATTACTTTATTATATGAGAACCTTTCTAGGGATATTGTGTATACATATAATGCTATTTACATAGAAAAAGAACAAAATAAGTCAAAACTACTGAATGCATAACATGCTCATTGTGCAGCTTATTCTTTAGGGCAGTTGCAATGATCTTGTACATAAAATCTTAGTTACACTTGGAGGCACACAATAAGCACAACACAGTGTTGCCATATCAGGAAATGTGCATGGGCTAAGCACATTGCAAACTGATTCATCCACTTACTGGTATTAGTTTTTTTTTTTAGAAACACTATACAATGTACTTATATTCTTATAAATAAGAAAATGCATAACACATAAATAATGTTATAACTGATTCAATTGTAACTGAATTGTGGACACTACATAACTGAATTGTTACCTTTTTGTATTTGCATAAGTTAGATAATAAATTACATCGGTATAATTATTTTCTTTCTGCTATGACTTTTTTGTTTTTTATTTTATGACAAGGATACATTCATTATAATTCTCAAATCCAAATGATAGAAATCAGCAGTAGAGGAGACTTCCAGTACAATTTTCGATTCTGATGAAACCCAAATCTTCCTCTCCTCAATCTCTTCCTGGTGTGGCAACACTGTCATTTCATTTGTTCCCCAGGTTTGCTGCCTGGGTGTTATCCCAACATCTGAATTGTTTTTCAATCCTGCCACTTCTACTCCTATAATTTTGCCCGATTTACACCCTTCCTCACTGCAAATGCCTCCAAAACTTCCTGACCATCTCCCGCCTTAACTATTGCAATATCCTCTTTTCCAGCCTCCCCATCACCCGTCTTGCTACATATCAGTCTGCTTAATGCATCAACTCCTCCGCCTCGCCTCTCTTTCAGGGTCTGAGTGCACTGGAGCTCTCCTGCTGTGTATTTAACACACCTCAGTTTCTCTCCAACCCCTACCTCTGACCTTGGCAACAGGGGGATATTTTTTATCATCTGCCTGCATTCTTCACATGATGAAAGTGTAGCTATATTGATGAAGGTCATGTGACATAGTATTGCACTGCTAGTAGTTACCCTGAAGAATTTAGACAGTAGAGGCACAATGCCTGAGCTGCTGCTGCTTATTAATTTCTAATTAGCAATGGGAGTGGTTTCCCAAGCATTCATAGGAATATTTAGTTACTCCGGTTATCCCTTATCAGATACCTACTTGCTGTGGGAGCTCTAGTTGGATCCTAGGATCCATACCTTCTTCCTTTGATTGCAAAAAATGATCTCTGAGTATTGACAGCAGTGGAGATCGCTGTGTTTCTCGCCTGATCTGCTCAACTTGCAGCCAGGGCTCAGGCTATAATTGTCCGCGATTTCTATGAGTGCAGGTCATACACAGGCAGAAGGGCAAAGACATAATCAACTCCATGGGGTCTATTTACAAAGGTCGAATTTTTTAAGTAAAATCAATTTGCAGCGTTTCGCCACGATTTTGTCGCAATTTTTTCATTTAAATTGCGGGATTCACAAAGAATCGATTTTGCTGCGATTTAAATGAACTCACGCGAGTTGCAGCAATTTTAAAAGGGCTAAATCGCTGTGATTTTCAACAGAAAACCACCGCGATTAGCCCTTTAAAAAATCACGGCAGGCAAAAAAATTTCTAAGTCCAGCATGGCTGAAATCCTTAGCCATGCTGTACTGATAGAACTACAAGGCTCAGAAATGGTGAGCCTTGTAATAATAGCAGCGGCAGCATGGCTAACAATTGCAGCCATGTGTGTGTGCGTGTAGTGTTAAAAAAAAATTACCGTTCACATTAAACACACATTAAAGAATAAAAGACAGTATGCATGTAAACAAGTTATAAACCCTAACTAACATTGTCCCCTACTGTGTGCACTTATCTGCTGTGGTCATCTCTCCTAACCTATGTGTAATGTGTGTATTGTATCGTGTGTATTAAATAAAAATGTTTTTACACTCACAGTTTGAAGTCTTCTTTTTTCGTTTTTTCTTATAGCTGAGATGATTTTTCTTCAATTGATAGAAGTCTTCATCTTCATTCTAGTCACCGATGGCGATTCTACTTTCTTCAGCTGCTGACAGGACGCTGCAGAACTTCTTCCCATCCGGACCTCTTCAAATGACGGTGAGGTCGCTAGGGGGCAGTATTTTTTATAGTGGAGATGACGTCAGTTACATCGGTCCTCTACTGTTTGTGACGTCATCTCCACTATAAAAAGTACTGCCCCCTAGCGACCTCACCGTCATTTGAAGGGGTCTATTTACCGCCCGCACAGGGGGAGTGCCAGGGGGGAGTCAGCGATGTAACGTCGCTGCATCGTAGCTCTGGATTAGGCCCTATGTGCGTATTTGTGCGTTCTGGGCATGCGCAGTTTGAAAAATCGTAAAAAATACGCACATATATATAAAACACTTATGTATCTGTGAATCCGGTCCACTGTCACTTGCTATCGCACACTAAATCTATCAGTACCATTTTGATTTGGTATAGTGTACCCATAAAGGAACATCCCATGGCAGGCTCACCTTCTACTTCACACACTACTAGAAATAAATTGACACGACCCAATTAACTAAAAGTATTTTTGAATTTTATTAGATTAAATCTTTGGGGGAATTGGTTCTAATTTTCTATTTATTAAATTACTTTTAAATTTGATGGGGGGCCACAAATGCATATTAAGTACAGCAGTTATTACACAAATCAAAAATGGCATCAAAACCAGCTCTCTCCAGTGCCTTAGCGCTCCACTAAGTGAATAACCAGAAAGAGACGGCATGAACCAGACAAGACTCAGCAACTGCTCACACAGCCCTCCACAAAACGGTCACTTTTGAGTGCCACCCCTGCACCACCACAACACTGCCAACTTGCCCTGATGAAGACTTCATGTGCAGTACAGAATATTCAGCTGACATCCATACCTCGAAATCAGCTGATTTTTAGATTAGGATCAAGCCCATTACATTTAAACCAGGAAACCAACATGTGTTGTGCCCATTATAAATAACAGTTAAGGAGTATATCCACATTGCATATAATATTTCCTATACTTAATTACAGCTCTTATATGCTTATATGGTTTGCATACACATATGAAAGGTATTGCCAGTTTATATATATAACTTCCCACACCTTATATTGCATTGCCTGAGGAAGTGACTGATTACGTCACGAAACGTGTTGCTTTGCTGCCCGTATACTGTGAGACACACGTGTTTGACTCTTTTCTGACCTGCTGTTGGAGCTCTAATTCCTATTGCTGCCAGACTGATTTGGGTACTTGCCTGTGCCAAATGCTGGAGCCGCTGTCTCCCATTGTTGATACGTACCGTGACGGTCGTCTCTCGAGTTGGACGTCGGGTCCGGTACCTGCAACTTCGTCTGGGCACTACTGAGGACGGCTTCCCAGCATGGTCTGTCATTTTGGAGTCTGCCAAATCGTTTAGCAATATCGGGCTGGCCACCCGCTGTTGTTTATCCATATCAGGGAATTCTTGATGCATAGGAGGACTGTTTTCTCCCTTCAAGGAATTGGGTAATCCTTATCAATATTTCCTGTTACCATCACTATTGCACAAATGTATTCTTTGGCTGTTGCTTCATTTATATCTAAGGATTTATACAGCCGATGCATATTCCATTGATATTTTTCACAGTGGGCATTTTAAGATAGTTTACTATCTGTAATGATTATTTTATGTGGATGATATTTCATATTTTTTATTTTCTTATCTGACTTATTTATTTTTAATAAATGTTTTGATTTATACACTGGTGTTGTTTTCAGCCATCTAAGCTATTCTGGTATTTAAACTTAATTGAGGGATCTACACTGTGACATTATTGTTATACATTCCCTATAAATATCTATTTATATACCCCAATTACAGCGCTGTTATCTCCTTTTTTTTAAATCTATATTTATTGTTGCGCAGTTCAGGTTCTGCTCTTTAACGGCTGCGTTTTTTAGGTGTGTGGAGCGCCGATTGTTATATATTTTGTATAAAACAACTGGACGAGTTTTGTCCAGCGATGTTTGCCTGGTCGATTTTGCTAAAGGATAATGTCCTGGGACTTTGCCTTTATGAATACGGCGATCGCCTGCAAAGTCCCGGGAGTTTAGCAAAATCGACCTTAGTAAATGTACCCCCATGACTCCTACTTTCCAGTGCAGTCTGTAAGCATTCCAATAGAGTCACAGGCCAGGTAAGAGATATGATGTCATCTAATTTTCAATAGGAAGGTGGAGGGTCTTTTCTATAATATTCTGTTCTATAATATTATGGAGCTGGGGAGGGGTGGTCTGATCTGCCAGGGATGGAGTGGTCAGGAAATAAAGTACCAGGCCTGTACACAGACCTATTAATTCTTAAATCTGCCCTATACTACAGCCTATCAGTGTTGTGCTTTCTGCATTGTGAATTACATTGTTTATAAAATAAAGGGATTGAAGGATAGCCATGGTTGTGCCCAGGTGATAAGTTCACATTAGGTGAACTGTAAATAATACGTTCTTACAATTAGAATGATGCTCAGATTTTAAAAACACTTTAAGGTCATTGCTTAATGCAAACATAAAAAAAATACTGCACTGCCACAATATTTTCAGTTTTTACTTTTCATTACTTATAGTCTCAAGGGGCCCTTGAGCATTGCTGCTTGCCATGCCAGGCCTTAGCAATCAAAGCATTCTCACAGTATACTGTGTCTACAGTATAGACACATTTTTAAAAAGCAATAGATATCTTTCCATTGTTGATCTGGCCTATTAAGAGTTTCAAAAGATCAAACTGAAAGATCACAGACCGTTTCAAATAATTTTTGAGCACCTTTGGACAGTACACACTGCTAAGATGGTGAAACGGTCTTTTGACTGTGTGATCAGAAAAATTGTCTTTCGAAAAAGCACCAGTGTGTCCCCAGCCTAAGTGGAAGCTTCGACTTTTGCAAAAGAAGTGCATCCATGTAGTGTTCCAGGACTGTGCGGATGCACAACTTTAGTAAGAAGCTTGTGTCCAGCAGCACCACGGCACAAAGTTCTGTGTCGCTGTGCATTCCCATTATGATGACGCTGGTGTGACTAGTAGTAAGCACTGTGGTGGATAGAAGGAGCAAAGAGAAGTCTTCAAACCTGGTAAATAAATAAGTCCAGTTAATAGATTGTTGGACTGAAGGGGGCATAAAACTGGACCCACATATGGAGGGGGCAGAAAACTGGATAGACATCAGGAGGGGGTAGAAGGCTGGCCACAAATGAACAGGCACACATAGAGGGAGCAAAACATTGGAGACATATGGAGGGGTTAGGTAACTGGACACACATTTAGAGGGGGTAAAAGGCTGAACACACATATAAAGTGGGGAACGGCTGGACACACATATGGAGGGGGAAACTGGATGGCTGCAGAGAAACACAAGAAGTGACAAAAGTATAAAGGATGTAAAGGCGTGGTTTAGTCATGATGATTTTAAGGAATGCTCCATTGCACGGATCTCCTTGCATACGGAAATGCGTTCCGTACACTAGGAAAGCAGCTACGGAACATCTGGAACACATATGCGCAGTGCCAACAAAATAATCGACTTATTTGGACATTTATGTTATACTGTATATTTTTGCATTTCCATTACTGAAACTGTTAAGAGAATCATTAGTTGTATTTTATTCCACATCATTTTGTGATCACCTTTTTAAATACAAGAAACAACTCCAAAAACTACATTAGAAGAAAACCTTTTCTAAAACAAATAGTCAGAATAAGTAATTGCATAAGCTGTGCCAAACAGTAATTGTAGGTTGTGGTTCAGTAAACTTCAAATAAACTTATACCTTATCAAACAACATCTTATGATGTAAAAACTTGCAAATTTAAATATAAACAAGTTATATAAACAAGTTATCTCATGTGCTAAGACTTACCGTATTTAAAGTGTTCCATTATATAAATGGAAAAAATCTAGGTGTAGGTTAAAGGGGATGAGAAATGAGGCAACTGTGCTGGTGAAACCAGAATCTAATTGAAATAATACAGTTCAAAGTACTTTAACCAACCACTTAGCGAGCAAAAGATAGATAGATAGATAGATAGATAGATAGATAGATAGATAGATAGATAGATAGATAGAAGATAGATAGATAGATAGATAGATAGATAGATAGATAGATAGAGATTTCATTTTTGAGCTTCCTAAATGACATAGTTTAAGGCCTAATAGTAGCAATGATAATGAAACCATTAGTATGCATGCTGTTTTAGCAATATTTGTAATTCCTTATACACCAGAATGTAATGTACTTTATAAAATGATAAATTAAAAATAAACATGGTTACAACAGATTTGTTTATTTATTTCATATCAATTTAAAATTCTGGCTGGTCATTCAGATGAACAAATCACATTACAATAAAATTAAATTTACATATTAATCAGAAGGAAAACAGAACTTCTAAATTTTTACGGATGGCTGTTTTTCTTAATTATATTTGTAACAGTCAAGTAACATCTAATTGGTAATGCTTGATGGGGGACCAGAAACATTTTTTTAGGACAAATACATTCTGAAAAATGTCAGCCTTATAATGTAAGTTTAACTAAAAGTGAAATACTAAGTAGTGTCATTTTAGCAAATTACTGGTGGTATATTTATTTAATTTCAAATTCATGGATTTAAAATTTAGACAGCAAATGCAGTATGTTTTTAAAATGCAAAAATAACATTTGATTAATTTCTTACTTTAAAATCTATTTAAGTAATGCAAGTAAAAATAAACTAACATTCTGAAGTGTAAGTGAACAAAACCTCAAAGCACAGCAAAAATAGATGTATAGTAATGTACTGGTGTTCTATTAAATAAATGATATATATGCAAAGTTATCTAGGATTTTAAAATGTAATCTAATACAAGACATCAGAATGGAGATAAAAATGTATTAGAGTGACTAAAATTGTTGTCATGAAAACAAACTATAGAAAAAAAAGTGCTGATTTAAATCTGCCTAAAATGACTATATTATGACTTACAATATGAATGTTTATACTTTTGAATGTTTTTGGTCTTTGGGCACTTCTTAGGTTGTTTCCTCTCTACCAATCTACTGATGTTGACTAGTAGCACAGTGTTTCATATGAACAGCTAATATTTAAAATAATTTACTTAAAAGCGGCATAATACCTTGTCCTGGTTTGAATAATGCTATAACTGATGTGCCAAAAGAAAATCCCCTTTCCACAAAAAAGTGTTAAAAAGACTAAGATTAACAATAAACATTTAGTTTTATTTATTCAAACATATTTTGTTTCTAAATACATAAAAAAACATATAAAACATATATTTCATAAAAAAACATAAACAAATTTAGACTTAAGAGTATTTTAAGAAAGCACGGAATAGCAAAAGTCTGTAGTTATGTGGCAAGAGCCCTATCTTAACTTTGTGTGTATCATTGTGCCAACATAGTGAAGTACACGTGGAAGTGCCTAACCCAGCCCATACTGCACAAGATAAACGCTTTCCCCCACCCACATTACGTATTCTCCCACATACAGAGTATTTTTACGCCCTGACGTACAGAGTTGTGCATGTGCAGAAATCAACTCTGATCACGTTGTGATCACGTCGTGAGATTTGATGTGTAACATCTGCCATGAGCAGGAGCAGATTGCTAGAAAATACCAACTTAAACACATGGCAGTGGCGGAAGTACCGGAGGCAATGGAAGCGCTGAGGTCCAGGCACTAGCCAGGGGGGGGGGCACTTCCATTGTGCTTCTCCGCCCTGTACTTACCTTTTGAAGACTCTGGTAATGGGCCCAAGCCAGTAATATAGCTATTACTGGCTATGGGCTCCGTTAAAAGGCTATAACTTGGCTATTCCCAGGAATGAACTGGGCGACGTCATGACGTCATGTCAGTGCCACGCCCTGCCTCCGGGTGCCACGGATTAACTTACATGGATGAATGCGTATGTTATTAAGTCTGAATACGGTCCATAGTAATCACAGAGCAGTTCTATGAGAAACACACCTCTCACCACATTTTACCAAGCCATGGTAATCCCACCTTGAAACTTGCAGAAATATCAGATATGTATAAAAGGCCAAGACATGTCAGATACATACCCTCCAACTGTACCGATTTAGCCGGTACAGTACCGTTTTTTAACAGTCTGTACCGGCAGAAGAGGGTGTACCAAATTGTACCGATAATGGCACAGTCGGTGGTCAGCCAGAAAACTCCCCCATACTTACCTAGGATCCTCTGCGGTCTGTTTATCGCCTGGCACTTTTTTTCTGTTTAGATCGCAGCAGAGCCGCTGCTCCGCTATGGTCTAAACAGAAAGAAAGTGTCAGGCGCTAGGATCCTCTGCGG
>WWET01001052.1:386892-405916 GCA_011038615.1 Limnodynastes dumerilii
GTATATTTAGGATCTTAGAAAATTCGCAAAACTGCGCATGCGTAGTAATAGTGCAACGCCATGTACGTAGCGGTTAGGAGCGTAAATTCGCTAAGATCGTAAGTGTGAATCGATCGCAAGCACTTAAGATCTTAAGTGCTGCGAATCTTTAAGATCTTAAGGATTTGCATGGAAATGGGCGGGGGGAGGCAGGGAAATGAGGGAAAGTGGGCGCGGGCTGACACTTGGGATCTTAAATATACGCTACTACGTCACTTAAGATCTCAACTGCCAGCGCAGAGTTAGGGTTAGTCAATGGTGGTCTAAGTTTAAGATCCACCGCTGTTTGCAAGAGGAGTGAATCTTTATGCAGTGGGCTGGAACCTGCTAAGATCTTAACCTTAGATGCGTATATTTGCGATCTTTTCTCAATTGCATCTCTGAATCAGCCCCTAAGTGCTTGTATTTACGCTAGCATATTTTCTATGCACTGTGCTTGTATTTACGCTAGCATGTTTTCTATGCACTAAGTGCTTGTATTTACGCTAGCGCATTTTCTATGCACTCCCCTAGGCACTCCCCTCTGTTGTACGTACTTTGGCCATTTAACTTTTCAAAATGTAACTACTGACATAAATAAAAGCTACATAGAAGCTAAGCAGGCTCATACTGTACGATTTAAATGCCTCACCCCTCCTCTGAGGCGTAATTACGGGTGTTGTATGGATGTCACGCCCCTTAGTTCGTAGTTACACCATTGATACATCGCTGGTACATACGGTCAGCGTTACGTGGCATAACAACTGTCGTGCACATGCGCCATAAATACTAATGGGCAATCTTACAGCAGCGGCTAGCGTAAAATCGCTCACGTATGTAGTTTAGGATCTGGCCCTTAGTAGACCAGACAGTTCTTCTGCAGGACCCTTAGTGGCAGCACTACAATCTACTGCCTGTTTTCAGCACTACCCCTTGCCGCTATTGACCACACATTTTCTTCTTTTGTCTTTTGTTCTTCCCTAAAGCTCTTGATAAACTGATGTCCAATTGCTGATTGATCTTTGTTCTAGCACAGCCTCTTTTAAGCTGAATCAAGGGGGTAGAGCCTGTGACATAAAATAAGCGCTGAAGATCACCTCCACCAGCCATCTACCATCTGACTCTAATCAAATTCGTAGTGGTTCACTGTGCTCAAGCAGAGAATTCGGCTAAATACACACTGTCTCTGACCTCAACTTCCAATATGCTAGTCTTCAGACTGGTTGCAGCACCAGGTAATCTCACACTTGCACACTCACTTCATGTAAACACAGACATGTTAGGTAGGAGGATTAATTGAGTGTAGTTAAATTATGGTCAACTATGGGGAGGAGTTTGCTTGGGGCTGGATGGTAAATTATTTTAATGCAAATAAGGAACAGGTGGTTTAATTAGCGTTAACATTGCGTAGGGGCTTAACTTAACTAGAGAAGAGAGGTTAATTAAGTATGAACTATGCAAAGTATTAATTTAGTTTGAACAGTGTGTGTCTCAGACACACCAACACAATCCTTCCATTATATACAAAATGCTGTGCTCCTGATCATCCAGTTCACAGAGTAGAATATGTTTGATTATTTTATTGTTAAAAGTGATGTTACTTTATGTAATAGAGAAATGATATTAGTTATGTCATCATGCCCTGAGAGTCGTACCAAAATTACCTGGAAACACCATTGCAAGAAGTGATAAAGTGGGCGTTACATCAAATCGCAATTTCAGAGAATGTTTGAATTTATTTATTGCTTTCAAAAATAGAATGTGAAATATTCCTTAAAACGTACTTCCTTATTTAATAGAAAATATTATTTTTGGGTTTTACAAACAAAACAAACAATATACACAAGATGTGAAGACTAAAATTCCTCAGCAAACAACATATGCCAAACATCATTTTTAATCTTTTTTGCACTAATAGCACTGTTGGAGATTATGAACACCAGACTGCATATTAAGGCATATTAATCAATTAATGCATATTTATTGCAGTCACCTTGAAATTCATCACAGGTAAAATCCAATGCACAACCATAAATGCATTAAGCTGAGGTAAACAATTCTAGAAGAAAGGTTATATTGTTTTTCCATTGTTTGTTCTTTAAATAGCATATTACAAGAAGATTTTTCTGTTTTAGTGAAAGTACACACAACTTCGTTATTGGCTAACTTACCTAAGTCCTTTTGTACAGACGGAAAACCAAGTGCTGCATAGGCGTAAAGGACAATAAACGTCTAACTTAGCCTCACCCCACATCGGTCAACGTGTAGTTAATGTTTTTTCTATAACATAAGCACATAATAGGTGGGGATTAATTGGAGCTGTTAGGGCGGGGTTAGGTCAGGTGACAAAGATTATAAATTGTTTCTTTTGACAGATATTTCCCTCTCTTTTGAAATTTGTTTCACTCCCTCCCTCCTATATGTGATAGGATGTATATTATTAACATGTCAAAATCTATTTTCAAACGGGTCATAGGATGGCGGTAGAGGGGGTGTTGTCATTTTGTCACTAGTTATATCAACCCACTTAAAAAAATGGTTCTCAAAATAGGCCATTAGATAATGTTATACTGTTTTTTTTATGTATAATAATAAAATGTTATAAGGTAACCAACAATTTTCACTTTCAACTTGCTGACCTATTATAGCACTCTGTCAGCTGTACTCAGAGTAACATCCCTAATGCATACTACTGCTGCTCACAAGGTATGGCCATGGAAAGTGTAGTAATATAGTAATGCTTTATGTCCATGCTATCCAAGTAAAGATACAGTTAAGCTGGCCATACACTAGACGATTATTGTCCCGATCTCCCAATTATCTGGTGATCGGGCAAATAATCGCTCTAGTGTATGGTACAGATCAATTTTTGAATCGTCAAATAAACGCACCAGAAATGCTCTGGTGCGATTATTTCATCTTTTGACATGTTTGATTTAAATCGGGAGAAAGCTCCCGGTATTTTAAGGGAGCCAATCAGCAAGCTGAATGGCTCCCTATTGTTCAGAGCTCCTACTGCTTTATATCTATGTACAAACCTGCTCTGACAGCTTTGCAGGAATACTTTACAGCTGTCAGAGCAGCATAGTACATAAATATACAGCAGCGGCTATTGCAGGAATAGTACAGACAGGGATCAGCCGAAACCGTGCTGTGTGAAGCGCGGCTTCGGCTGATTCTTATCTGTATTACTGCATGCAATAGCCGCTGCTGTATATCTATGTGCTATGCTGCTCTGACAGCTTTAAAGTATACCTGCAAAGCTGTCAGAGCAGCTTTGCACATAGATATAAAGCATCAGTAACAGAGAGCACTGCCACTTCCCTTCTTCTGCTAGGATTATCGGTCCAGCAGAGGAGGTGTATGGTGCCGATAATGGGACATTTCCCTAGCGGGAAATTATCCTGTTTATCGGCTCACCCCCTGCTGGGACTGATAATCATCCTAATATATGGCCAGCTTAAGAGTTTGTATGTCAACTTAAATGGAGCAACAACAAAACTACTGACCAATAAAATACTGCTATACAGAAGTAATATCCTATTATACCATTAGTAGTTTCCAAGGCTACATGTGGTCATCGATGGGGGATATACGAATGTTACAAATACTATACTGGCAAATGCCAGAATTCCTTAAGATAAGCCTGTTATAAAGGTCATTCATTGAGAGACCACTACAGTGCATGTTCATTCAGCTGTCTCCGGCAACCATAAGTTCAGTGAAGGTTAATTCCATGCAATTTGTTTACAAGCTTTTTGTTTGCTCTTTGCATTGAATAAATAAAAGTCACAGGGAAGATTTTGGAGCGGCTACAGACCACAGCCATCACAGTGTCTAGAGCTCCAACCAAGCCCTTACTGTACAATATATATACATCCACCTTCTAACCTTGCTTACCTCATGCACTTCCAACCCAATCCCACACTGCCAGCGGAGAGCATTTCATTATGGAACACTGGATATGTTGGATCCAGTTCCATTATGGAATTGCAAATCATGCACATGTGTACTCACTAAAGGGAGCATATTCCACTCCTGGTCAGGTAGGTGTTCAGGTGGTCACAGACCAGCATTAGTGCATGACCCTCTAGACAGTGTAAAGGTCTGAGTGTAGCAGACAAAGAACAAAGTGCAGGGTAAATGCAAAGTAGTAGAGTAAGTGAGAGGTAGAATCTAGGGTCAATATAGTTTTAAAGGAATAACTGGGCAGACTGAATGGCTCATGTGACTCTTATCTGCTGTCACTTTCTATGATGAGCAGAGAAGAACAAAGATGTAGACTTCTGTAAAGTACAGAAACCATGACCCTTAAGTGTCTCACTTTTTGCAGCACAGTTCTGCTATTTGTGGACCAAGACTGGGGAGAAGTCTTGCAAAAGAGGTGTAACTTTGACTCCATATGGTCTTTTAGAGGAGGATCAGTGCATTGTCTGGTTGATTTAGAGAGCAAATCTTATATTGTATTGCTTTGCTATCTGGAAATTATGAAAGATATGACAGAAGTGAGAGTACTCAAGGATAAAGTGTCAGCAGGCTAAATTATATTTGCTGATCTGAAATATAGAAAAGTTAGAAACTGGTTTATATAGGGAGATTTAGCTACATGATCAACCAAACTAGTCAGTAACAGTGCCAAGAAACTTGGAAAAATAATAGGATCTTGAATGAATTTTTGTTTTGTTTTGTTTTTAATTTTTTAGAATTAGCTTTTCATTTACATTATTTTCTTAATTCAGCAAACTAACCTAAAACATTAACTTCTGTTTTTTTCTTTTTTCTTTTCTTTTTTGAGGTGTTAAACTTATTAATGTGCAAAGTGCATTTGTTTTCTTTCTGTATTGTAGTAACAAAATATTAACATGTTGCTTTGTGTTCAGTATATGTACACTGATTAAGAGTTAATTACATAAAAAGAAATGGTCAAGTGCAACCAAGCACACATTTATAAAAGGAGCTGGCATGTAACAGCGTACAGGGCTGTATCACCTGCTAGGCATCCTAGGCGAGCGGCTAGGGCCTGGCAGGCCCCCGGGGCCTGAAATCTGGTCCTGGATTTAGGTGCAGCTGCCTCCGTTTACGGGACCAAGCCAGTAATATAGCTATTACTTGCTTTAGGCCCTCGTTCCCAGTAATGCACTGGGTGATGTGGTGACGCCTGTGTGGGCGTCTATAATGCCTGAGAAATGTGAGGCATGCTTTCAAATTTGCTATGCATGGAAATTTTCAAATAGCTACGCATGGGACTTTCTAAAGTCTCTCTCTCTCTCTCCGGCAATTCACAAATCCTTCACTGAAGGGCTGTCAGTGAAGGCTATGAGCAGTGTTGCCAACTCTGAAACATAAAGCCAGCAACTGATATGTTAAAAACAAGCCCAAAAGAAGCCCAACCCAATCCAAAAAAGCCCAAAAAACAAGCCCAACATGATAGTAGGATGTCACAACAACCCAAGTCAGCACACAAGAAAAAATGCAACCACAAAATCTCCAATAATAAAAATGTAATTTTACTGCAAAATATAGTGGGTATTTACACTATGAACAACTTCACGCAAGACATGATCATAATAATCCAAACAAGTGCAAAATATGGACAAAATCAATAAGAATGTCCAGGATTGTTTGTATCTCCATAGACTTCCTATGCTGCTAACACTGTTTCCCACTTTTTCTTTTTATCCATTTATTAATGCACTTATTTTGCACTTTTTGTGATTAATATGATCCCATGTTTTGCATGAAGTTGCTCATAGCATCAATATTCACTATTTTTGTGGTAAAATAATATTTTTATTATGAGAGATTTTGTAGTTGCATTTTGTGGTGCTGACTTGGGTTGTTGTGACAACCTACTGGTATATATATATTACATACCCCTATCTCATTCTATCTATCTATATCATCTGCAATACACACTAAATTAAGCTTCCCTCTACTCTAGCTCATACCATTCTATTGTATGCACTCACACTTCATTCACACTATATTTAAATCCTGTTAACCCATTATTAACTTCCCTCCCGCCCTCCCATTCAAACCTTATATATTTTACCTGGCCTCGATCTTCTTCCCCGCTGCTCTGCCGACAACTTCAAAGAAGAAAAAAAACAAACAAACCCAAAAACTGCAACCCGCGGTAAGCAAAAAAAGCTGTGACTGCAGAAATAAACAAGCCCAATTCCGTTTGTTAGAAGTGGACTTGGCAAATATGGCTATGAGTCATCCACTGTAGAGAGAGAGAGACAGGAAGTCTCCAGCTCTGCAACAGCGATGAGTCATCCACACTGTGACTTCCCCAACCCAAAAACTGCAACCCGCGGTAAGCAAAAAAAGCTGTGACTGCAGAAATAAACAACCTTAATTCCGTTTGTTAGAAGTGGACTTGGCAAACATGGCTATGAGTCATCCACTGTAGAGAGAGAGAGACAGGAAGTCTCCAGCTCTGCAACAGCGATGAGTCATCCACACTGTGACTTCCCCTCACAGCGTGTCATGTGACCTGCCCGGCTGCCGTGTGTCTGTGTGTGGGCTGGCATACTCAGTTGCCAGCCCAGTATGGCAGAATGACCAAATACATATGGATACAAGAAGAGCGGCACTCAGAGATTATTAGAGTAAAGCACTAGGAGTCCAGGGCTTCCAACATTTTCAGTTTTAATGATAAAAGTTTTACCAATAAAACTGAAACGTTGGAAGCCCTGAATTCCTAGCACTTTAATAACTCTAAGTACCATTCTTTTTGTGTGTGTGGATATGCATTTATATATAACATTTGTGTGTGGCCCTCAGACATCTAATGTACCCCACCATACAATTTTCAGTTAGATGTGATATTCTTCTATCAAAAGAGGAGCATATAATTTGGTAATTTAATAAAATGGTAAAGTGTTATATTATGTCCAAATCTTGGCATTGAAGCAGGGAAGCAACCGATCATAGTTATCACTTATAAATGGTGAGTTTGGAACACCATAGAACACTTACCCATTCCATTTAATTACCTCTTTGGCTAAAAATACTCCTTAAAAATGCAATAAGGAGTATTTTTACTCTGGCACAAAGACATGTAGCGCGATCACTGTATGTGTATATATGTATGTCAGGTCCATAAATATTGGGACATTGACACAATTCTCATATTTTGGGCTCTATACACCACCACAATGGATTTGAAATGAAACAGATATGCTTTAACTGCAGACTTTTAGCTTTAATTGGAGTGTATTTACATCCAAATCAGGTGAACGGTATAGGAATTACAACAGTTTCTATATGTGCCTCCCACTTTTTAAGGGACCAAAAGTAATGGGACACTCGACTCAAAAGCTATTTCTAATCTAATAATCTAATATTGTTTGCAACAGATGAAATATGACTGCCCCTGCAATCAACATGGTTTAGCGCAGGAGTAACTAATTTAAAGCACTTACTTAAGTGTGGATCCAGCCAATGGACACTAAGCAACAAATAGATATGTTATTAAATAAAAAACAAAATGCAAAAAAAAAACAAAAAACTTAAAACCTCTAAGACTGATACTGAATTAAGAGGTTATCAGTTGAAGTGATGTGATTTGTGATTCTGCACAGGGAAATACACCTGAGCAAGATGCAAAGTTGTGTGCAAGCAAGGAAGCCAGCTATTGTACTTACAGAGTAGCACTGGGCAATGTTCTGACTTTGGCCTAAGTACATTATGCCCATGTATATAAAATGCAATAGCTGTAGACATAAATATGTATTAATATTAAGACCCCTAACAACAGCAATGAACCTGGGTGAACATTCTTTATATAATTATATTCTCAAATTCATAAACTACCAACAGATGAGCACCAGAACCCAGAACCCAGTGACCCACAGGTGGGTGTTAATGGGTCTTCAGTTTTCTTTTCTTTTGTTATTATATTGCTTATATCTTGAAATCAGACCCTTTAGTTTTACACATTATAGTTTGCCTTAAAGAAACTAAGTATGTTTAAGATGGCAGCCATTTGTAACGCTATAATTATCTGTTCCTAATGAGGTGGTGGATTATCAAATCTGTGTTCTAATTCCATGGTCACAAATTTTTTTTAATGAAAATAAGAAAGTTATGCTGCTGGGCAGCTGTAAACATAACAGATCAAAGTGGATAAGCAAGC
This sequence comes from Limnodynastes dumerilii, assembly GCA_011038615.1. Taxonomy (NCBI): domain Eukaryota; kingdom Metazoa; phylum Chordata; class Amphibia; order Anura; family Limnodynastidae; genus Limnodynastes; species Limnodynastes dumerilii. The sequence goes on from WWET01001052.1 coordinate 395,054, forward strand.
AGTATGGTAATGCCTTATTTGCATGTGAATTGCATCTCTTAATTGACAAATTCTGATGATACCATATGCTCTTTATGTTTAGAAAATAACATTAACAAAGTCTGACATAGCATTAACATAATTTGTGAATACCACATTTCTATTTTCATAAGGTTAACAGGCATTCTTTATTGAATACAGGTCCCGGATGCTGGCAAGTACAGTCATTTAACTAAGCATTAGGAAGAGAAAAGAGGATCTTGGGCTGTAGAAGAAAATTAACAGATGTACAAGACTGTTTGCATTAGAACGAAAATGTGCTGGTCTCACCCACTTACTAAACAGACATGATGATATAGCAGTTCCTACTCAATATAGCATGGGATAATTGCTGCAAAATGAATGCAGTTTATTCTAACTGATTTTGCTTTATCTATGCACTCTACAGATTTAATATTATCTATCTTAAGGCTAAGATTATAAACACTAAGCCAAATAGGGTGGAAAACTGGTAATTAAAGAAGCAATGTTTTGGTCTGTATGCATGAACAATTCCATGTTTCAAGTGGTATATCAGTGTAACTGGCAGTACAGAAGTAACTGAATTCCCAAAACATGGATGGTTTAATAAAACAGAAAACATTTGTTTTAAGTACTACTAACCTTATTTTTTTTTTTTACCAGCCACTAAGTAATAAGTACAAGTAAAGAAAAATTCTAATTATCCTCAATAACCACCAATAGAGGAATCAGAACCTTTTTAAGGTCTTTGGACCGGATTCACAGATACAGTGTGAGTTAGGTGCGGACAGATCACCAGCTAACTCACCCGTCCTGTCCCCATCCCGCCCCCCCTTTTTAGGTACCTTATTGCATTTACGAGTGCCATAGGACTACCTTAACTATCCGTGCACTGTCCACACGGACATTGCCGCTACCCGCCTCCCCCACGTCCTCCTCGGCTAATCTAAATACCTCCCTCCTCCCACTTTTACCCAAACCTTCCCCGTGGCGGCATTAAAGACCGCCTGTAGGCAATCTACATACCAAACTGGTATGTAGATTGCATAAAGGACCTACTACGCATGTGCAGTAGGTCTTTTACAAAAGATCTAAGAAGCGACTGCTTCTTAGGTGTGAATAGAGCCGTTTATGTGTGTCTTATAAAAAAATAAATATAATCATGCAACAGATAGCAGTGCACTATAACCAGTACTTTTTTTGTCATAGAACTCACCAGAATGGAGTTCCGGCACCTTTTTTCAACGGATTTTCCAAGTTTTCCAAGTTCTAAAAGTTTTGGCTGTAAAATCATTAAAACTGTGCATGCGAACTGCTTGTGTGTCGAGTCCAATGCATACGTACTTCATCCATGCTGGTTGTGATGGCACTGCTCGGCTTGTGGTGCTGCTCGGCTTGTGATTGGTCGTGTGGTCTCACAACCAATGTGAGTTCCGGCACCTTTTTTCTTACAAAAAAAAGCACTGCCTATAACTATCTCTGTTGACTTATGTAACGCTAAGATTGTTTACTTGGTGGGTGAGGGGGGCTGTAAGTCACCTTTTTGGCCATTCCATGTTTTCACACTTTTAATGCACAAATGTTATTAATAACTGAACAATGCTATATATTTATAACTAATTTTAAATAAATGCTGGTCAGTATTTATGTGCAACAAGGAAAAGTGAAGTATTTTCCCTATCATTCCCCTATTCCTTTCCTTACAACGTGGTTTGTCATAACACATAAAGAAGTAGGCACGTTTCTAAGTAGCTTCATTTATGCCTTTTTAATAAATGAAGCCCTGGGAACTGGGAAATATCACCTGTGAAGTAATTGTGTTTTGAAATTTTAAGTTGGTCTTCCCCCCCCTTTTCCTTTAACTGTTTAAGTCGGTTTTGTCAAGGTTTTTACTACTTCTGAAAACTGAAGAAAAAGTGGTATTTATTTACATGAACTAATCAGTGTTCAAAGTGGAAATTTAGAGGTGGTTGTATGGACATTTATACGTGCTTGTATTTATAGTTTTAATGAAACTATGACATCAGTGGGAGTAGTGACCATATGGCATACACCTATATACAGCCCCACTTCGAGCTGCAAAGTAGACACTATGATGATGATGATAAAGATGAAAGGGAGAACTAAGAGAACTTTGTTAACACTGAGGTGGATGTCTGTTGTTAGTATAACATTGTTAGAATTCCTGTGTTCTAAAAACCAACAAACAATAACTAAAATGTTTTCTTTGTCACAGTACAAAGCAAAAAAAGACCCTTCAGTCAAAAATGTGGCATTCTCTATTAATTAATTGCTTAGTGGTTCATAAAACACTATTTTATATAGTAACACATTTTTCAATAGAACCTTTTCCCGAAAGCACATTGTATATTTGTACAGATTCTAAAAGATAACACCTCCCCTGGCAAGTGGAGGGTTTGTTTGTTAAAGTATGGTTTTGCAGACTTTTTTCTTACATTATTACATAATACTAAGTACAAACGGTGTAAAGGAAACTGATTGACGCATAGGCATAAAGGCAGATAAACACCTGGCTGCTAACACTGACATCAGGCAATTTAAGGGTTAAGGTGACTTTTTCAATTGGGATAAACTTGGGGATGGTTTGGGTGGGATAAGTGGTTGGGCTTAGGGGTATAAATGCCCTTGGACATGAAACTCTGTCTCTTTTTCCTTGTTTTTTTCCTTCCCTTTTTTAGTTGTCATTTGCTAACCTGCATATTTTATTTTCAGATGGGGCATAAGTTGGCAGTAGCAGTGGGGGTGTCAGCAGTTAATATGGCGCAAGGGGAAGGGGATAAAGTATGATTTAGGATAGACAATACCTTCAATTTGAATTGGAAAGTTAAGCCCAGTGGAAGGATCCCCGTCTGCCTCCTCGGTATAACCATGGTCTGCACTGTAAAAGGGTGTTGTGTTCTCATGGTGACCATTAATTTAGGGAACACTGACGACAAGGGTTGTGTGTCCTCCTATTTGATTGTTTGCATTTGCTGACTTCCCCACCTGCTTTTGGTGCCACCGGACTATACCCAAAATCAGTAGTACATTTAATTCTAATTAATAAATAAATGCCCCTATTTAATCCAACAAAGTTGTCTGTGTCTTTATTTCTATAATAGTGAATGATGTGAATGACATGTCAGCCGTAGATAGTTTTCACATTCATCCTTAAAATTGTTATGTTGCACTTCCATAGTAGCCTGTATAAGAAAGGAGCAGAAAAAGTGCAAATTGTCTCTATGTTAATCTTAGCACTTCTTGTGAAAAATGTATGCCTCCCAGGACAAAAATCATAAAACTTAACATAGACCTATCACAGGTTGATGTTTTATTACTCTCATTCTCGTTCACATGGTCAAATCTATAATCATACATAGAAACACAGAAACATAGCAAGTGACGGCAGATAAAGCTTCATGGCCCATCCAGTCTGCCAGGTTGTTTATCTAAAACTATACAGACCCTAGACCCTATATACCCTCATTTTAGGTTTAGGATATCCTTATATATATCCAAAGCATGTTTAAACTGTTCTACTGTATTAACCTCAACCACCTCAGATAGGAGGCTATTCCACTTATCTATCACCCTTTTAGTAAAGTAATTTGTGCGCACATTGGTACTGATCCAGAAGACCTCTTCCTTTGAAAAATGCCCTCCTCCTCTAGCCAGTCACAACCCTTGATATATTTGCTATCATATCCCCCCTCTCCCTTCTCTGCTACAAGCTATACATGTTTCGTTCATCTAGCCTTTCTTGGTATGTTTTGTGAAACATGGCATGGACCATTTTAGTTGCGCTTCTTTGCACAGTCTCTAATGTATTTATCGGAAAAAATGGTGGGAGAGGGACCGCGCTGCCTGTAACCTTTCAGGAACGCAGCCTCTAGGATAAGAAAGGGGATTCCCAACAAACCCTTTTGAATGGCAACTGTAATAGAAAGAGAATATCCCGGGTGCTGTACCTGATAATGGCAAATAGTATATAATAGATCGTGCTTAATATGAAGGATAGCAAATGTGAAGGATCAGGCACATTTGCTATCCTTCATATTAAGCACACACTGTTTATTATCTGGTCTTTTATTATTGATCAACACAATCTATTATATACTATTTGCCATTATCAGGTACAGCGCCCGGGATATTCTCTTTCTATTCTAATGTATTCATGTCTTTCTGGAGATATGGCCTCCAGAACTGAACACAGTATTCTAGGTGAGGTCAACGATCTATAAAGGGGCATCACTACTTCTCTCTTTCTGCTACTAATTCCTCTCCCTATGCAACCAAGCATCTGTTTTCCTTTCTCATTGCTGTTTTACATTGCTTGACTACCTTTAAGTCACATGAAATAATGACTCCTAGATCCCTTTTCTCCTCAGTAATCTCTAATGTAGTGCCATTAATGATATATTGAGCTTTTGGGTTTTTCTGCCCCAAGTCCATGATTTTGCATTTTTTTGGCATTAAACTGCTGTTGCCACACTCTTGACCATTCCTCCAGTCTACCTAGATCATCCCTCATTTTGTATACTCCTTCTGGCGTATCTACCCTGTTACATATATCTTTGTGTCATCTGCAAAAAGGCATATTTCCCCTCGATACCACAGGCAATATCACCTATAAAGATAATCAATAGCACAGAACCCTAGGGTACTCCACTGGTTACCTTACCATCCCCAGAGGAGATTCCATTTACTACAACCCTCTATTGTCTATTCTGTAACCAAAATCGTATACATGAAACTATCTGTAAGTCTAATACCAAAGTTTCCAGCTTATTTAACAGTCTGCAATGTGGTAGAGTGTCAAAAGCCTTACTAAAATCTAGATAAGCTATGTCTTTATCTAATACTTTAGTGACCCAGTCAAAAAATTCTATAAGATTTGTTTGACATGATCTTCCCCCATTGAATCCATGCTGCTTGGGATCCTGTAAATTGCTGGATTTAAAATACTATACAATTTGTTATTGTACAATTTGTTCCTTTAACAGTGTTTCCAAAAATTTCACTACTACTGATGGTCGGTAGTTTGCCGCTTCTTCCCTACTTCCACTTTTATGCAGGGTGACAACATTTGCTATTTTTCGGTCCTCTGGAATTACCCCAGTTAGTATTGACTGGTTGAATAATTCAGTTAATGGTTTTGCCAGCACCCCTCTAAGCTCCTTTAGTATCCTCGGATATATCCCATCTGATCCCATTGATTTGTCCACTTTCAGCTTTGAAATTTCTTTTAATACCTGCTCCTTAGTGAAAGTAGTAGTAATTTCCCCCATTGTAGTATAGCCTTCCCATTTTAAAGTGGTCCCTTCCCCTCTCTTTACTTTGTGAGTATTGAACACAAACCCTTGTTAAGAGGATCTGCCATAGCCCTTTAACCCTCAACAAGAATCTCACTCCCCAGTTTGAGCCTTACTATACCCGCTTTACTTTTTTGCCTTTCATTTATATACCTAAAAAAGCTTTTGCACCCTTTTCGTACTAAGTGGGCCAGTTTTTCCTCAGTTTCTGCCTTTGCTGCCCTGATAACCTTTTTAGTCTGCTTCTGCTTTGCAAAATACTTCTCCCGTTATCATTATTTTGAGTATTTTTATAATTCCGAAAGGTCATCTTTTTGCTTTCACTATAGTTGCTACCTCTTTTGTAAACCACATTGGCTTTCTTTTTCTGGGGTTTTTTCTAACCTTTCTAATACAAAGGTCTGTTGCTGTTATAAATACAGTTTTTAAATTTCCCCACTGCTCTTGTACTCCTTTCATGTGCCTCCACTCCGCCAAAGAATCAGATACACATTTCCCTATTTCCACAAAATTTGCCTTCCTCAAGTCTTGCACCTTTGACTTTGTGTGGTACGTGTCTCTCTCAGCTGCTTGATGATCACTGGATCCTAGGTTCTCACCCACACTTACTCTGAGATTCTGTCACCATTTGTAAGTACCAAATCTAAGATGACCTCTTTGCGAGTGGACTCTCTCACCAGTTGCTTTAGGGACACTCCCTGTAATGAATTAAAAATGTCCCCAATTCTAGTGGAGCTTGCTGTAGATTCACCCCAGTTTACATCAGGTAGATTAAAATCTCCCATGATTATTACCTTCCCTTTTAATGCCATTTTAGCAATATCTTGCCATAGGACATTGTCCATTTTTTCAACCTGTCCTGGTGGCCTATATATCACTCTAGTATGAAGAATAACCTCCTGGTTTTCTATGGTTACCCAAAGTGCCTCAGTTTTTTCTCCAATACTCCCTATTAAAGTTGAATTAACCCTTCCTTAACATACATTAATACGCATCCTCCAATTTTTCCTACTATGTCCTGCCTAAATAAGTTATACTCGGTATAGCTAGGTCCCAGACATGGTTATCATGGAACCATGATTCCATGTTTCCCACAATATCAAGATTATCCCTTGTCATTATTGCAATAAGTTCAGGGATTTTATTTCCTAAGCTCCTAGCATTTCCACACATTGGGGTAGATCCTGAGCTACGTATACTAGCGTATTTACGCTAGCCGGAGACGTAAAAATTTTCTTTTGTATGTACCGCGCACGTATGTATGTACCTCTGAACGTACGTACAAGCCTACTATCAGTAGCGTAACTACGAACGAGGGGGTGTGATAGCCATACGACACACATAACTACGCTTCAGAAGTGGGGGGTGTGATTTAAATTCTACAGTATGGGCATGCTTAGGCACTTACATACATGTAGCCTGTACGTATCAGTACTTATGCTTTGAAAGGTTAAGGTAGGTTTTGGCAAGTGTAAAACGGCCAAAGTACGTACGAGTGAGGGGAGTGCCTAGGGGAGTGCATAGTAATTACGCTAGTGTAAATACGCTACACATTGTAACTTAATGGAAACGTAGCTCAGGATCTGGCCCATTGCTCTTGGAGGTTGCATTATGAATCTTTTATTGTTCTGTTTATTATTATTGCTAGATATGTTTATATTGCTTTTTCTGTTTTCTTTTCCCTTAGTTGCTGTGGCTATGCTATCTGTCATTATTGACTGGCCACACAACACTTTTTGGTTGGGGGAGCAGCTATTTTTATTATTTGTATCACTGCCCCCCCCTCATACATTTAGGCATCTTCATTCCCGCAGACTATGCAGACTATACTCAAAGATTCCTCATGCTGGTAATAGGATTAGTACACTCCTTTAACCTAAACAACATGATGTGTCTTTTAATATATTTAATTGCTTGACAAAGCCATTCTTATTTATGTAGTTAATTTTGTCTTTCTAGTTAATGTTGCCTTTCATTATGTCAGCTAAATATTGTACGTTTATCTCTGACTTGCTTATCTCTGGATTTTGTCAGATATACACTAACTAGCAAATTAGATATGTGTACTGATAAAGCAATAACTTGTAAATCCAATGTGAAAAAGTTTTGGGAGAGATTGAGGCAGAGTTTGACACTGTCCCTAGGAAATAGGGAGTGCCAGAGGAAGTTCTGGGCTAAATTTACCACAAACAATCACTTGGTGGATAGAGAGTATACTATGTCTGCATGCTTGTTCTGTTTTTATCTCTAAAGCTGGCCATACACTAGAGCGATTATCGGCCCAAACACCCAATTATCGGGTGATCGGGCCAAAAATCGCTCTAGTTAATGGTCAGGATCAAATTTTAAAATATCCAATAAAAGCACCAGAAACACTCTGGTACGATTATTGGATTTTGAAACATGTTTGATTTAAATCGGGGGCTAGCGCCAATATTTTAAGGGAGCCAATCAGCAAGCTGAATGGCTCCTTATCCCTGTAATAGATGCTGCTACAAAGCTGCTCTGACATCTTAGAAGTATACCTTCAAAGCTGTCAGAGCTGCATAGTGCATAGATTTGCAGCAGTGGCTATTGCAGGTAATAGTACAGAGAGGGACCAGCCAAACCCGTGCTGTGTGAAGCGTGGTTTTGGCTGATCCCTGTCTGTACTACTCCCTGCAATAGACGCTGCTTCAGATCTAGGCACTATGCTGCTCTGACGGCTTTGAAGGTATACTTCTAAGCTGTCAGAGCAGCTTTGTACATAGCTCTGCAGCAGCGCCATAGAGAGCGCTGCCCCCCTCCCTTCTTCTGCTAGGATTATCAGTCCCAGCAGAGGAAGTGTATGGTGCCGATAACGGGACATTTCCCTAGCGGGAAATGGTCCCGTTTATCAGCTCACCCAGTGCTGAGACCAATAATCGTCCTGGTGTATGGCCAGCTTAAGTGTGAGATGTAAATATAGGTAATTGCGAAGAGTTTGGGGAATTGAAATCCTGTATTCAGACTTGTTTGGCCAAAATATGCATGAAAACCCATAATTAGACCCTGGCTAATAACTCTCTGCCTGTAACTTCTCTCCTTTGTCAACCTTATTGTTCCTTTTACAATAAAGAAACACATTTAAATAAAACAATCACAGATATTTTCTCCCTAGATAAATCTATTTAAATGTTTTCATTATTTATTATGTGTACTATTATGAAAAGGTGAAAGAACAAAATGTACATTCAAGTTTGTTTTATATACTTGTATTTCAAACATATACATATATTTTTATTTCTTAGAAAGAACAAATTGTCAATAATCACTTATACTATAAAATGGTTCCTTTTAACACCCTGAAAGTACAACCTGTTCCTCATACTTCCCAGTTACCAAGATTACAGATAGAATCAGTCCCTGTCTAAGCATATGGTGATGTGATTTAGCTACAATTGCCTAGATGCATCTTATAAATAATAGAACATTAATTATCCAAGTATGATACAAATAGCAGCAGATAAGATGCATCTGAATTGAATACTTTTAACAACAAAACAAACTTTCCCTTTAACTACACATTTGTGAGGATGTGTTGTGATCATAATTGACATTTTACCTAAGGCCTGTTTTTTGGTTGCAAGTAAAAAGTTCTTATGTAATGAAGTTGCAAATTGTTTTAAAATGAATCACTGCTTCTTGAGATTATTGCCTGTGACAGAATAATAACAGACAATTGGAAATAAGAATCCCAAAGTCTCATGTGTAAGAAATGGCTCTCAAAGAATAAATAAGTCTTCCCCTATGTGCATTATTACCTAGCAGCGCAATAAATATTTTAAAAGTTGTGTCGCACTCCCATTGCTAGCATAGGCAATGATTTGTTTCTTTATAGTGTCTGACATTTTATTGCATCTTTAAATGCCTCTCTCTTGCCTGGCAATTATTCTTTTTTTCCCTTTTTTTGAAAACGACAATGGTCCTGTTGCAATGTTTTCATATTACTTTCCTTTCATTTAGCTTTCTTTCTGGAAAGACAGTGGGTGGTCACATTCTTATATTCTGTACCTTGAGCAGTCTTTTGGGACGTTTATGTATTAGAAAACCCCCCAAATCGCAAAATATCGTTCTTGGACTCTCACCTAAACTTGAAGGGATTTGAATTATGTGAAAAGTCAAATCTCTTTTTTCAAACATTTATTAGCTTTCGGATAAATAGACCTAGAAGGCCATAGATTTACACTTTTGAAGGGCAATTAGAGCAAAATGTCAGGTTCTCAATACTTACAGCTTTGTTCCCTAGCAGGACATAAGATATGCAAATCCCAGCTGTGTTATATCTTCATTGGGCTGTGAAAAAAATATGGTTTCGTGTCTATGTACAAGAAAATACCTGTTTATTATGTTGTATAAAAGGTAAAATAAAAAAGTAATGTTAAAAGAATTTTAAATGTACCTACCTATATGGCTTTATATTTTCTATCTATTTATTTATTGTTGTTATTGAAATGTATTGACTTGCAAAGGCGTTCTGTAAAATGTACATTTTTGGCATTGATTTGCAGGATTGTGATATTATTTTCTTCAAAATTTTAAATTAAAATGCTGCTCAGTATCTGAGCTGCATGCAGAAGTAGACAATACTTTACAAATATGCTGAAGAAGCTTTATTGCTGTAGATCATGATGACCATTTGACTTGCAACACTTACACAATTCAGATTTTATTTTCCAGAAAAAGCTCTATCCAATATAAGCAAAATGGTCAAGATCCTGTTTTGTACTACATAGCAGGGGCGAAACTACTGGAGGTGTGATCGGTGCAAGGCACTGGGGCGCATGCTGACACAAGGGCCTGCAGACACCGCTGCACCAACACAGCTTGCCACCATTCGGGACTCAGGGAAATCCTGCAGCCAGGTCTAGGGGGGACGAACAGCAAGGACAACTCCTTGTTGCATCCAGGTTCCAACAGACCATTGGTGATCCTGACTATGGACCGGATCCAGACTTGCATCCGACACCCCACTTACACATGCAAAGTGGGTGTTTTGTCTGAAGGGAGCATGCACCCTCCATGTGTTATGTTCATTTTACGCTACGTTCTATACAATAGAAAATCCGCAGTAAGGGGCTGTGATTCCACTTCACCCACAATTTTACAGTATGGTCCGCTGATCCACACATTTCAGTTAAGGCAGGCTTATGGCAGTGGAGGAGTTTACTACCCTCTCGTGCATTCTGCCATGAGGAAAGCGTGCGGGGGTCTAAATCTGGTCCTTTATAAATAACTTGTGTAATGAAGGGTCACAGAGGCTCTATTGCCTCTGTAATCCTGCACTAAACAAATTATACCTCTTGGGACCTGAGTTCAGTGGTGGATTGCCGGGGCCTCTGAAACTCTGCTGCCAGGAATGCATTACACCCAATGTCATGACGTCAAGCATACAGATAGCAGCAACCCAATTATCATATAGAAAGCTCCTGAATTGTATTTGTATGAATAACATATATTTCACTATAAAGCGGGATAGATAGATAGATAGATAGATAGATAGATAGATAGATAGATAGATAGATAGATAGAT
>WWET01001052.1:406244-420374 GCA_011038615.1 Limnodynastes dumerilii
AGATAGATAGATAGATAGATAGATAGATAGATAGACAGACAGACAGACAGACAGACAGACAGACAGACAGATATACAAAGAGGGTTATATATAACAACACCAGTCAGAACACCAGTAAGAATCACAATACAATATTCTTACTGCTTGAAAAAAGTTTACTGATGTCATCACACTGGCCCACAATAGCTTCACCTCAGGTAAGAGATCTTAACACTAATAAAAAGAATGCCAAAAAAAAACAAGAAAAAACATATGCAAGTTGAATCCAGTAACATGTAAATACCATGGATTTGTGCTAAAAAAAGTAATAGCAGCAATGAAAGTCTATGGCAACTTGATTAATCCTGGAACACTACAAGAATATTTTTCACAAGATAGGAAAAGAAAAGCTGAAAATCTTATCTTATCTTATCAATAAGATTTTCAGCTTTTCTTTTCCTATCTTGTGGAAAATAATCTTGTAGTGGTTTGCAGTTTTGAAAATGTTATGGTAGCACCCCTATAGTAATAATTATCTTGGATTTTACTTATACTGTACTTACCTGTGCAGCTTCAACAGTATTTTGACTATTAATCCTGGAACATAACGATATCAATATTTCCATATAAATAATGATGTCCACTTGGATTATCCATAGCAAACAAAGGAACAGAGGCAGGTCACCCATATTCCTTAACTTTGTCATTGTATGCCTGACAGCTGTTTCGGCGTATTCTTACCATCATAAATCCAAGACCCAGAAATCATCAACTCACTGATATTGAAAAGCATATTTTGAACAGAGGACTCTCTTTTGTGGAAACGCATCAACTGAAGGGATTTGACCTGGAAGTTGAATTTTACAAATTCCATAGATTACTCAAGTTAAGGGACTATGGGCCAGATCCTGAGCTACGTACGCTAGCGTTTTTTCGCTAGCAGCTGATGTAAAATCACCAATTTGTATGTACTGTGCATGCGCGTAGAAGATGTTACTCAACGTAACTCTGATCGTAGGTAACTTCAGCGTAAATACAAACGAAAGGGCGTGTCATCCATACAACACCCGTAAATACACTTTGCAGGCGGAGGGAGGCATTTAAATCGTACAGTATGGGCCGGGTTAGGCTGTTACGTACGTCAATCCATTACGTACGTCCGTACTTACGCTTGGAAAAGTTAAGGTATGGTTTGGCAAACGTAAATCATTTATAGTGCCTAGGGGGTGCATAGTGCTTACGATTTCATAAAAGAGGAAACTTCATAGAGACATTTAAAAAATTAGTTAGATTCTAGGATTTAGATAAAAAGAACACTTCAAAAATAATGTCTAAGAATGAGAGTAAGGCATTAAGTCAGTTAATAAGAGTAAAAACATAATAGAGAAACCAGAAGACAAGAGTGGGGGAAATGCTGTTCTGGAGTCAGACAAAATAATATGGGGGATCTTAGCGGGTCACACGCTCTTTTCTGGTGTCAACCCAGCTTATTCTTTAACATATTATTGTGCTTCAGCTTATTTCTGCTACTTTCTGCACCCATCCAGGCTCTTCACAGACCGGTGAATGGCAACTCAAATTTGGTGTTTACTTTTCACATGTGGATTTAGGACCTGATTCACACTTAAGAATCTTCTTAAAATAAGAACTTAAAATATGACTCCCCTGCAATCAACATGGTTTAGCCCAGGAGTGAATTTAAGTTCTTATTTTAAGAAGATTCTTAAGTGTGAATCAGGTCCTTAATGTACATGCACATAATAGCTACCTGGGCTGTTCTAGCATAGCTGAAGACTGCTACAGGCTATGTTCTGCATCTGCATGGCCTGTTCTACTTTTAATTTGCCACAATTTTGATGCAAATCTGGGTCTTTAAGATCCAGACTTCAGTACATTTTGTTGGTCCAACATTTACATGGAAGTCTGAATCCAGCAGAAGCCTTTATCCAATCTCTTGGCTTTGCCAAAGCAATTTTCCTGATTGCGGGCCGGATTCACAACTATGTAAGTGTTCCACATACGTCGGCAATTTAACGATACTCGCTACTACACATGCGTAGTAACTATTTTACGTAATCTATGTATCATTTAGTTACGTAGATTGTGTATATGCGGTCTTTAAAGACCGCATATACGCAATCTACACAACAAAACGATACATAGATTACGTAAAATAGTTACTACGCATGGGCAGTAGCGAGTATCGGTAAATTGCGGACGTATGTGGAACACTTACGTAGTTGTGAATCCGGCTCTGCACCCTTAAATTGACTCTATCAATTATTGATGTAACTGTCTTTATATAAATCTATATATACTGTTTATACGGAAAATAGACTTTTTTTATATTCTTTACAAACATTTTTCTATAACAAATATAGTATTATTTTACTACTTGGTGCTTGTGGAAACATTGCATTAGTTTTTAAAATCATGTCTCCTTTTCAATATTCTATTCCTGTTTTGCCATCTGCCAAAGGTTTCAGTTGGCTACGGTTGGTAGCGATGAATGAATATAGTAAAGATGCTATCAATATGTTCAAACCAATTAAATTTCTAGAAGTAAGCTCTATGCATGCTAAAATGTCATGTCATGCCACTGCAAAATAGCGATGCACAAAAAAGTTATAATCAGTCAAGTGCTGCAAAAGAACCGTGTTAGTTTATCTAAATCATTTTCTTCCATACTAAGTTTAGTTAAAATATAAAATTAATTACATAATTAACTTTTTGCCAATATGTTTAAATTTTTTAACACTTATTATTGAAAAGATATGCTAGACATTGTAATATAAGTTTACTTCAAAACGTAATGTTTTGTATTACTTTATAACTTTATTTAATGTTTTAAAGTATTTGTGTTGCTTATTACATAAAAATAAAAAAAAATATGATGTCGGTCTCTCTTGTGCTGTCCAAACAGATCAGACCCCCTGTGGTATGGACCCCTCAAGTCCTTTATACATATGTGTCCTTGGTAAATCCTTTAAGTTCTGTGGTACCGTCAAGGCTCAGACTTGTTTTTCTTGCCTTTCCTATAGAAACTCACAGCAATTAAGATCTGGGAAATTTGGAGACCAAGACAACACCTTGAACTCTTTGTCATGTATATAAGACCATTCTTGAATCATTTTTGCAAGCACATTATTCTGCTAAAAGAGGCCACAGCCATTGGAGAGTACTGTTGCAATGAAGGAGTGTACTTGGTTTGCAACAATGTTAAGGTAGTTGGCACATGTCAAAGTAAAATCCACATGAATACCAGAACCAAAGGTTCTCCAAAAGAACATTGTCCAGAGCACCAAACTGTCTCCTATAACTTACCTTCTTCTAAAATCCTGGCATTATTCCTAAGGTAAATAATGCACATATACCTGGCCATCCACATGATGTATAATAAAGTGTGATTCAACAGACCATTGCTCCATGGTTCAGTTCTGATGCTCATGTACCCATTGTAAGTGCTTTTGGTGGTGGACAGTGGTCATAATGGGCAATCTGACCGTTCTGCAGCTACATAGTCCCATAAAAGCTGCAACACACTATGTGTTTTCACATGTGCTATAGTAGCTTTTCTTTGTGATTTTACCACATGGGCTAACCTTTGGTCCCCTTGCATATGAACCCTGGGTGCCCATGACCCTTCTGTCAGTCTACCATTTTTTAGATGGTTTGACACAGTAGTCTATCAGTTTCAAGTTGGTCCATGTCATAGTTGCACAGTTTCCCATTATTTCTTCACACACCAACTTTAAGAACTGACTGTTAATTTGCTGCCAAAAATATCAGGTACAGGAAATAATCCGTTTTCACTTCACCAACAAAAATAATAATAACAACAATTATTTGCAATCGTTATATTGCCACATGATTTTCCAGAGGCATATATGCACTTGTTTTTTTGCTTTAATTTAAAATTTAGGATCAACCCCAAAATGTGCAAACAGATGAGATGTGAGTTGTTCCATAGGTCATCTCTAAATTACTATTTAAAACAAAATGAATTCATCATATATTTAGATGCAGATTTTTGCCAGAATTAGCCAGCATTTATAAACACCACAGAAATATAGTAAATTAGATATGGTCTTGTACAATTTAAATATAGCAATGTTGATTTTATTGTTTATTTATTTATTTATACTGTGCAGTAGGTACTTGCTCACTTCCTAGGAGGCACAGACTTAAATTGGTGAAATGGTGAAACTGTGAAATTAATACAAAAAGCCGTTTATTTAGGCACAGACCTAAAGTTGGTGAAATGAATACAAAAAGCAGTTTATTTAAAGTTTTAAATTCCAATCTTCAATAAAGGAAAAAAAAAATAATAACAATAGATGTTTAGTACAACATTTTTCTTAAATCATTATTTTTTTTTAATTTCCTTTATTGGAGATTAGAATTTAAAACTTTAAATAAACTGCTTTTTGTATTCATCTTTTGTTATCTGTAATATCAAAAATGAAAATTGTATTAATATAAATTGATGTTAAAAATTATAAAATAATTCAGTGTGATGAAATATAAAGTCATGTGTATAGCAGAAAATTAAACAACATATAGTATTATATTATATGGCAGTAAGCAAGAAGTATCCATGAAATGCATGAATGTCTAAGCATGACGACTTAAGCATTATATAAATATTAGCATGAATATATATAAACAATGTTGCATGGTTAGACCTATAGTAAATTAAGTTTTATGTTTCAAATCAATGATAATGATGATAAGACTATCTTCTATACAAATCTAACTCATACATTAACCTCAACAGAAATCGAAAGTCTGCAATATATTAGTTATACTATTGATATTAACTTGGTTGAGGCAAATGGATTTCACAATATCTGGAATACTTTAATGGATGTGTTGGAAATTTAAAAGAAACCTGAAAAAAAGAAATGTGGATACTTAGAAGCAGGATACATATACAAGTATGTGTTCACATAATTCACACAGGACAGCAGAAACTTAACCCAGATAACAATGATGGCAAACAAGGCTACTTTCTTAAATAATACATAAGCAGCAATGTCAAACTTTTATCTCAGAGTACTAGTGGATTATCATGGGACATAAGTGGTTGGTGGCAACAATTATTATTCTTTCTAAAGCTAAGAAAAAGATTTGGAAACAGGAGTAAATATGATTATCAGTAATAAAAAGCCACTTGTCATAGTTTTCCACATGGCACATGGTAAAGTGTAGAAAGGAGTGCAGAATAAGATATGCAATGAGATAAGGGTGATGCATAGCTGAGTACAGCTACACACTACGTAATGCCTCCCACATCAACACAAATGTTCTGGTAGAAGGGTGCACACACGGGACCTAATCCAGAATTAGTAACATTAGGAGACTTACACACAGTGGTGGGCTAGGCCAGGGCAGGGGGCAAGTGCCCCTCAGGCCACCGCAATCGGGTGTTTAGGGTTGTCTTTTTCACACGAAGTTTGTGCTGGCAAGTTTGTTTGCCGGGCAACCAAACAGAAATGTGTTTGGTCCTTATAATACTGCTATAATTTTGTGAATGCATTAGCTATTTGATGTGGCTGCGTTATTCACAAAAATAGTATTAGAATGATTAAATCTATTTCTAGTTGGTTATCCTGCAACCAAAGTTCCCAGCCCACAGATAGGCTCTCATAACCTATCCATGGGCTTGGGAGTTTAGTTGCTGGGCCGGCTGTCAGCGGTCCTCCTGCTATGTCCCTTATGCACAGTCCCATGCACAGCTTAATCTTTCAGTGAGTAGAAGCCGGAAATACCGATGTCTGCATATGTGTGAGCATTGATTGTTCCCACATGCAAGGATATCTGTATCATTTGCCGTTTTCTCCTTCACCTACTGCATATAAATGGCAGAAAATACAGATATCCTTGCATGTGCGAACAATCAAAGCTAGGGCACAGTTGAGGAAAATACCATAATGTGTCCTAAGGCTTTCCCAGAAGGCCAAAGAATCTGCTATAATTGGATGAATGGAGCTTCTCAGGGGTTTTGAGGCTTTTGGGATCCAAAGTAAGGATGACACATTCAATTAAATGAATGGAAAATATACCATAAAAAGCAATATAACCATATCTAGCAATAAAAAATAAACTAAAGAATAGGAGATCTATAATGCAACCACTCAGAGCAATGTGCGCAAATGCACTGAACTTAGAAAATAAGACCCGTGAACTAATTGCAATAATGTCAAGAGATAATCTGGATATTGTGGGAATCACAGAATCATGGTGTAATGAAAATCATGACTGGGACCTAGCTATACCGGGTTATAATTTATTTAGGATGGATAGAGTAGGAAAAATTGGATAAGGAGTATTAATGTATGTTAAGGAAGGGTTAAATTCAACTTGGATCCAGTGACCATCAAGCAGTGTGGTTTAGTATAATGGCTGTTTAAGTCACCTTCTTCCTCCCTACCTTATCCCTGTTATTTGATCCTTGTATTAGGACAGCCGATTAAGAGATATTAACTAAAATATTGATATACAAATCCCAGTGAATTGCAACATCATTTTTACTCTTATGACTTTTTGTGGTCTTTGGAGATATATGACATATGTCTACTCTGTTTTGCAGTTTTTACTCTTAGGCAGTCCTATATATCTTGGTCAATAACTGTACATATGGAGGTTAATCATCTGTTAACTCTTTGTGAATATATACCTTCAGCATTATTATGAGGAGTGTTATACCTTAAATTGGCTTGAGAACTCTTTGTTTCTCTCAGACTTCACTGTTACTTTGTCTCAATCTCCCAATAACCAGTTTTACCTCTCCCCTCACAGCGTTAATACAACCATTTACTTGATTGGTCAAGCGGGCATGTAAATACGTGACCTGAACCTGTGACAAGCAGCCCTCCCAGTGGAAGCTCGTTAGTGAAACGCGCGTAGGAAGAGCCACTTGAACCCCTCCTGTGGGGCTCGAACCTTGTGTGTCTATACTGTGTATTCAGGCTGTACGTTAGCACCCCCCTATGTGGGGTATGTCACACTTAGAGATATATACATGTGCGGCAGAACCCCTGTTTGTGGTTTAGTATAATGACTGAGAGAGACATGTGCCACACAAAGACCAGGGTTCTAGATTTTAGGAAGGCGGATTTTGTAGAAATGGGAAAATGTGTAAGTGATTCTTTGGCGGAGTGGAGGCACATATCTGGAGTACAGGAGCAGTGGGGAAATTTAAAAAATGCATTATTAACAGCAATAGCCCTTTGTATAAGGAAGGTTAGGAAAAGCCCCAGAAAAAGAAAGCCAATGTGGTTTACAAAAAAGCAAAGGCACAAACTGAGGAAAAACTGTCATACTTGATACAAAAAGGGGACAAAAGCTTTTTTAGGTATATAAATGAAAGGCCAAAAAAACAAGGATGATATAGTAAGGCTCATAACGGAGTGTTGGATTCTTGTTGAGGGTAAAAGGGCTATGGCAGATCATCTTAACAAGTATTTCTGTTCAATATTCACAAAAAAAAGAGAGGGTCCACTTTTAAATGGGAAGGCTATTAATACGAAGGGGAAAATTACTACTACTTTCAGTGAGGAGCAGGTATTAAAATAACTTTCAAAGCTGAAGGTGGACAAATCAATGGGACTAGAAGGGATACATCCGAGGATACTAAAAGAGCTTAGAGGGGTGCTGGCAAAACCTTTAACTGAATTATTAAATTAGTCACTAATAACTGGGTTGATTCCAGAGGACTGGAAAATAGCAAATGTCATCCCTCTGCATAAAAGTGGAAGTAGGGAAGAAGCATCAAACTACAGACCAGTGAGTCTAACATCAGTAGTAGGGAAATTATTGGAAACATGTTAAAGGAACATTGATGGAAACCCTGTTAAAGGAAAAAATTGTACGGAATCTTAAAGCCAGAAATTTACAGGATCCCAAGCAGCATGGATTCACTGGGTGAAGATCATGTCAAACAAATCTTATTGAATTTTTCACTGGGTCAGTAAAGTATTAGCTAAAGGGGGAGCTGTAGACATAGCTTATCTAGATTTTAGCAAGGCTTTTGACACCGTGCCACATTGCAGACTGTTAAATTAGCTGAAAACTTTAGGATTGGACTTAAAGCTAGTTGCATGGATACGATCTTGGTTACAGGATAGACAACAGAGGGTTGTAGTAAATGGAATCTCTTTTGGGGATGGTAATGTAACCAGTGGAGTACCCCAGGGTTCTGTACTTGGACCAGTGCTATTTAATATCTTTATAGGTGATATTGCCTGTGGTATTGAGGGGAAAATATGCCTTTTTGCAGATAACACAAAGTTATGTAACAGGGTAGACATACCAGGAGTGGTACAGGAAATGAGAGATGATCTAGGTAAATTGGAGGAATTAGTAGCAGAAAGAGAGAGGTAGTAATGCCCCTTAATAGATCGTTGGTACGAACATACCTAGATTACTGTGTTCCACTCTGGAGGCTATATCTCCAAAAGGACATAAATACATTAGAGACTGTGCAAAGAAGAGCAACTAAAATGGTCCATGGCCTGTGTCACAAAACATACCGAGAAAGGCTAGAGGAACTAAACATGTATAGCTTGGAGCAGAGAAGGGAGAGGGGGGATATGATAGCAACTTTCAAATATATCAAGGGTTGTGAACGGCTAGAGGAGGGTGGCATTTTTCGAAGGAAGAGGTGTAATAGGACACGATGAATATAGACTGGAGGGTGGTAGATTCAAAGGAAATGTGCGGAAAAATTACTTCACTGAAAAGGTGGTAGATAAGTGGCATAGCCTCCCATCTGAGGTGGTTGAGGCTAACACAGTAAAACAGTTTAAACATGCTTGGGATAAATAAAAGGATATCCTAAATCTCAAACTAATTTTTAAAGGGTAAATAGGGACTAGGTTCAGTATAGTTTTAAATAAACAACTGGGCAGAGTGGATGGGCCATGTGGCTCCTATCTGCCATCACTTACTATGTTTCTATGTTTCTATGTACCCTAATAATATCACCTGAATTCTAAAAAAAACAAGGACTACTTCATGGAGCATTGTTAAATCTTAAGCTAAATACGAGTCACCTACCCCTCAATATATAATCGATTTACTTGATGTTGTAAGATTATAAAAAATTGGTATAGGAACATGGACCAACGAACACAGAGAATATTCACTTTTACATAATTTATCCTACTTATCCATGAAATATAGTGTGTGTGTGTGTGTGTGTGACATTTTTCTAGATCTTTTTTGATTTGTTGAAGGATTGAGGGGTAGTTGGCTATGAAAAAGTGTCTATAATGTTTAGTAATATGAGTACCTAAATATTTCATTTGAGATGCCACTGAAAAGAAAATATATTTGTTAGTTGATTGTGGGACACCTCTGGAAGTTAGAAGTATAATACCTCCATTTTCAGATAATTAACTTTATAGCCAGGGTGGTACCTGTATTTATTAATTTAATTCAATACATGAGAGAAGATCCACCTATATTCATTCTTGTGACAAAAATTTACAAAAAATGTGTTGACTGGTGCTATTTATCTATTACTGCTTTTATAATCAATGGTATACTCTCATTTTCTGTGGGTAGAAATGATCTTTGGTAGTGCTGGTATTGTGGAATAAGATATAAACTTGTTTTTGCTTTTTTTTCTGTAGAGATGGAAAACAAAGGTGAAAAGCTTGTTGAATAAATTTCTCCGGTGACACTAGCCATTTTGAAAATTTGCGATCTTGTGTTTTGCATTCGATTTGTTTTTCTGTGTACTGAATATTACATATGTACTGCANGAGAGAGAGAGAGAGAGAGAGATAGATAACCAATTACTTATTACGTAGGACTCTGAATGCCTCTGGAGCACCGCGTGTCTCTGGCTTCATATCTTCATATCATACCATATCTGCTATTCACCAGTCCCTTGGTACTGAGTCTGATAAAACTGAATTTATAAAAATTAATAATAATGCTCTAGCTATTTTTGAGATTAGCTCCAAAAGAATCCTTGCATGTATGCCATCTAGACTTGGAGCTTTAATTATCTTAATTTGTTTTCAGTTGCTTTTGGAGTTTTTCCTTTGTCAGTCAAGAGTTAAATAATGGTACAATTGCATTTCCATTTTTATGTATTATTCCCACCATTTGTTCCTGTCTAGTAAATACTAAAGCAGAAAAGGTATTTAATACCTCTGTGTTTTCCTTATTTTCATTAATCAATCCACCTATCTCATTTCATGGGGGTCTTATCTTGTTTTTTATGATTCTTTTATCATTTATATACTATAAACGGGCAGCATGGTGGCTCAGTGAGTAGCATCTGTGTCTCACAATGCTAAGGTCATGAGTTAGATTCCTAGACAAAGCTTTATCTGTGTGGAGATTTTATGTTCTTCCTGTGTCGGCGTGGGTTTCCTCCCACATGCCAAAAACATGCTGGTAGGTTAATTGGCTGCTCCTGAAAGTTACTCTAGTCTGTTTGTTTGTTTGTGTGTGTGTCTGTGTTAGGGAATTTAAGCTCTTTAATACTGCATTTATGCAATCGACATAAGAAAAAGATACATAGATTACGTTAAAAAAATTACTACTCATGCACAGTAGTAAAAATCGATAAACACCAGACCTATATGTTATACGTCCAGTACTCTGAATACAGGCCTTAGAATGTAGTTGCAATGGGGCAAGGACTGTGTGAATATGACATTTTCTCTGTAAAGCGCTACATAATCTGATTTATG
Source organism: Limnodynastes dumerilii (assembly GCA_011038615.1). Lineage (NCBI taxonomy): Eukaryota > Metazoa > Chordata > Amphibia > Anura > Limnodynastidae > Limnodynastes > Limnodynastes dumerilii. The sequence continues at coordinate 416,936 of WWET01001052.1, forward strand.
ATATATAAAAACCTGTTAATAAATAAGGTTTGCCTTACTTTCTTTTGCAACTTGTTTTTCAGTAACTAGGTAGATTAAAATTTAAGAGGGTTGTTCAGGATTTGATAAATTCCCTAAAGAGATGAGTTTACAGAGAACACTTTAAAGTTGAAAGGAGTGTGGATGAAACACATATGACTGATACAGCAGAGGGAAGAATTACATTAGACAGAGTATTTTATCATTTTATTCTGATTAAATACTGGTAAACAATGACAAAGTAATTGAAAAGAATGAAAGCACTATAAAAACATTATGCTACAAAAATGTGTTTGGGTTCTGTGTTCAAAGTATAGTGGATCAAAGAGTTTTGAGTTTTGATGTGAGGACTAGTATGAAGGGACAGCAGGGGATAATCAAGCATAAAGCTTTAGCAGTGTCTTGTATGGAAAGTGTATTGTTTGAATGTTGGATATATGTAAAAAAGATTTCCATATTATGTTTAAAGAATGTATAAAGAATACTACTAAGGCAGAAAGTTTAAATAGTATGGTTTCTTGTTGATTTCTCAAAAGAAATACTCATAAAGAAGGTCACTTTTGAGAGATTATAGTAATGTTTCTGATGTCCTGAATTTGAGATGGTGGTAAGACATACAAGATTGATATGGCAGAAAGACTTTCTGTAAAACAAAAGATAACAGATAGAGCAGATAAATGTATTGTAAGTGTCTCATATTCTTAGAGATCATACTAAAATAGTCATTTAAACAGAGAAGAGCAAAGGACCCAAAACATGTGGTACTGCAACTGGTTATGGCCACAGACAGTAGATGGTTCCAAAGAAATGAACACTGAGGAACTATCCAAATTTTAGAATTTTGCCCAAATTGCATGCATTGTTTTTGGATTGTGTCATTTTTTTCGCACAACGGAATACCCCAAATTTAAGTTGCTCCCACTGCGCATATTGTAAATCCATGTTAACCCTTTAGAGAAACAGCACTTCTGACATTGAGGCTGGATTGAGTTTGAAAGTGGGCCTTTGCACTTAAAGTCAGTTTAGAGCATAGTTTTCTTATATCTCCATATTTCCAGGAATATACACTTGAGTCAGGAATGTAGTAGAGGTTATAAACTAACAACAGCTGACACACTGTTCCCACCAGATTTCCACACAAAAGAAATAAGACAAAGACTACAGTATTGGATTTTAAAAGGGGGCACAGGTTTATTAACTGAAAATGTAATTTGGTTATAGGTGGAGGCAATAGCAGGTGAGGGACAGCTGATGGAATAGATTAATTAAGGAAAGGTATTCCCTGTCCAGGTTCCCCCTAGGTAAAGGATGAGAACTAGGTACTAACCCCCTTTAAAGTGCATGCCACACGACAGCAGAACGGGACCCAAACACTTGGCGTGCCCACCTGACTGCATTGATGGGTGTACCTATTCAATAGCAGCAACCCCTTCCTCATGTGCCAAATACGCTGCTGTTCCCCCACTGGTACTGCTATAGCGAGGCACCATCAAGTACTCTCGTCCACCACCCTAAACATTTAACAGCACCCAAAACAGACTTTAAAAATAGCACTGTGCCCTGATCAGAAATATGCACCCAGTTGCTCCGGAATAGTAATTGATTTTGATGCAATTTCTCCGGAGAAGAGATAATCTTCAAGCCGAAGTCCGTGACAAATTTGGTGAGAAAACGGTTATTTTTTTATGGCCTTGTCAATGGCTCGAATAGAGCCAGGGCTGTGCCACGACCTCCATGGTATAATGCGTGACCAGCATATTATTAAATCCGGATATGCTGCTTAAACAGCCAAAGATCCCTCTTGACTGTTCATTCTAATACGCAAGACTTCACGTTTCCGTCTAGGTGTATGAGTAATCTGGAGTACTATACTTGCTAATCGCGGAATGACAAATGCGGTTACCATATCCCAGCACATGCCTCTGATGCCCAACCAATCTATGTCCCAACCTGCCAGGTAGACCGACGAATGTATGAGTGGCCAATAATAATGGTCCACTAGCCTTGGGTAACCAAACCTGCAAGACAAATAGGAGCACCATCTGCCCGATTAGATAATGGAAACACAAAAGTAAGACACATTAGACAGACCTATCCTAACTGAAAACATCAGAAAAGCACAAGAAGATTCAGAGTGAAACCAACGGGGGTGAACAACATATAAAACCTCCATGGATAATCCAGGGCCAATCAGCCATCCCAACACAAACAGTAGGAGAAAATTCCCCCATGATCCCCGAAGGTGAGCAATGATTAGTCTGGCTCACTATGCTTACTTAACACTAACTATGCAAAAATAGTAACTTACAAATAGTATTAACTTAGTCTAACATACCTTCTGTCAGCCTGCGACTTCCACTTACCAATTGCCATAATTGCCTGGGCAAGGCAGACCCTAGCTGCCGCAGATGCTGCCATCCCAATTCTGAAAGAAAGGGTTCCAAATCACGAGGGATCCATGTCCAAGCAACGAATGCAAACCATGTAAAAGGTAACCTATCCCCCAGGATGGCCCCCTCCTACGTATTCACGGGCGAGGGTTACCGGACAGATGTTAAGATCCGCATGGGAAGTCATTGAGATACAACTCCTTTTACTTGTCTGGTCCGTTTAGATCTATGAATCAGGCAGGCAACCAGCTCCGAGACCCAAAAAGCCTGAAAAAAGGCTATGAAATAGACAAGCAGAAGAGCCGAGCTTCAAATACGTCACTGGCTACCTTCCATACTACACGAACCAGCTGACACAAAATTTGCATGGGCTGCCATGGGTTCAGACCTGTTGCCCATTTCTGCGTCCAGCCCTTCTAAATGAAGAAACCTTTGGTGATATCGCGGATGCCCACAATCGACCTGCTTGATATTCCTCCCAAAGTCAATGTAGCAGGGTTGCTCTAACCATCAGCCTCTAAGACAACCGAACAATCTGCCAAAGATGACACGGGCATGACAAGCCAGACCCCTGAGCCTCCAGCACCAGCTCCCTGAACCTGGGCCAGTCAAAACGCAAAAGAGTGTCTGCTATACTATTTTCTAACCCCTGAACATGCCGGGACCTAAACTTATTGTTCAACTTTAAACAACTCAGAACTAAGTGTGTAATTAAAATATTACCCGGCAGTGATGAGGTCCTCTGCTTGTTAATGGCCTGCACTACTCCCACCAGTTGTCAAAATAGAAGTGAATTTTTTCTAGGCAAGTCCAGTTCGTTCCCTCCCACACCTATGCAGACCCAGGCGGCAGGTTCCTGATATTAGTTGGTAAATTAGATAACATTTCCTACACTTTTGCCAACATCTATGCACCAAACCAAAACCAGTCCGCGTTTTTTAGGTCCTTTACCACTTTCCCCTCCCTTCACCGGAGGGGTAGTGTAGTGGTGGCTGGCGACTTTAATGCGATCCCTGATTGCCACCTGGACA
>WWET01001053.1:0-17307 GCA_011038615.1 Limnodynastes dumerilii
CCTGCAACCTGACCCTAACCCTCCCCCCCTGCAGCCTGACCCTAACTCTCCCTACCCCGCACAGAGAGGTTACTCAACTGTCCCTCTGTCCAGCGATAGCGGCGGCAGCGGAGGGATATCGTCGGTTATCTGCTATTCTATTATTATAAATATCTATACTGTTCCTACACTAGTCAGATATCTAATAATCCTCCTTTATTATCTCCTCCTAATTCGCTTTTAATTCCAATCATAGGATATGATAAATTACTTTTTATGGGACATATTTTTTTTCTCCTAGTTTCTCAAAGTTTTCAAATGATAATTGAAGAGTTAAAGGAGAAGACACCAAAGTTTGTCCTAATAGTCTAAACTTGTTCCCCAGGTACTGCTTATTACTTTTACTAGTTTAACTGATTAATTGGATGTTTTTTAGGCAGTTTTATTAATCAAATAAACTGCCAAATATTTATTCTTGCTGTTAGTTACATATTCAATTTTAACAGAGCACCAGAAGATTTTAGTTACATTTTTTATATATACACAGCTGTAATAGTAGAGTTGCTACAATACCAAGATGTACAGACCAGACTCTTGAAAGACAGTTGTAAGGGTAGAGTTGAAACCAGAAATCCACACCTCAATTGTCTCAACAGGATGTTAATCACCTGTGCGCTGTGGCACAGGACCTCTGGTCTGGCTGGTTTCCTCAGCTGCCTTAGGTAATATCACCTCTGGGGCACAAGATCTCCAGATCAGCCAAACCACAGAGCACCAGCGGTGCAGCACTGTCTTTCAAAGCAGATCACTAGTGCCAAAAACACTTCAGTCTTCAGTTCAACTAAACTGCGATGCACCAACAGGACAGTGCAGTCTTTTCCAGCCAATTACGGAGCCAGAATTGTTTCAGCTTTAGTGCAGATTCTCCAAGTTAGAAGAGCAGTATAAGTTCAAGGGAGTTCACACAGAAATTTGTTACTCTGAAACGTTCCCTGTAGCGGTAAACTTTCAAATCAATTGTGGGTAGCAATGGCGAGTCTCCTTGATGAATTAGTAGTTCAATACTAATGGTTTCTTCGGAAGGTGGTTATTTGAATGTTTTAATTGGTGTTGGTTATATATATTTTATAGATTTTTAAATACAATTGAAGAGCTTCTTTTGGTTATATATTTGCTGGTTAAGGGATTGTCTCATTCCTATGTAGCTGCTTGTTTGCAATCATTGTTACATTGGGCTGGATCCAGACTTCAGAAGGAGCTTGAAATTAAGAGAAGAAGGTTACTCCTGGGCAAAACCATGTTGATTTCAGGGGGAGTCAAGTTAATTGTATTCTTTGCATGCAGATATATATCTTTGAATTGTTTCCTGCACACAGATACTGACCAGACCAACTATTACACTGTTATTTAGACTTAGAATAGGAAACATCACCTCTCAACTCTAATACTATTTGCAACATATGAAATATGACTCCCCTACAATCAACATGGTTTAGCCCAGGAGTAACTTTCCTCTCTTAGGGCCTGATCCAGACCTGCGCCGATGCACTGTGCTTACTAAAGCACAGCATATCGGCGTTCACTTTCCCCGACACTCCCCCTGTGCGGGCATATAGCCCCTTCCTTACGCTGGCTGAAGACTACCCTAACTTCAGCCAGCGTACGGAAGGGGCCATACGCTCACACTGGAGCGTATGGCCGCCTAGCCCGCCCCCCTAGGCTAATTTACTTACCTCCCCCCGCCCTCCAGGAGTAACGTGAGCGTTGGGACGCTGGAGGACGTCCCCTCCAGCGTCCCAACGCTGCTACTATGCGCTGCCACGGACGCCCGATCCACAATCGGGCGTTGCCGTAGCGACGCCGGGCAACATCTGCCCGAAGCATTCGCAGATCGGCTGAAAAGCCGATCTTACGCCCGCCGTCCTAGCAACGGCGGGCATTGTTCTGGATCAGCCCCTTAGGACTTAATTCAGACTTAAGAAAGTTCTTAAAATAAGAACTTAAAGTCACTCCTGGGCAAAGCCATGTTGTTTTCAGGGGGAGTCAAGTAAATTGTATTCTTTGCATGAAGGAATACATCTTTGAATTGCTTACTGAAAACAGATACTGACCAGCTTTACTATTACACTGTTATTTAGACTTGGGTTGGGAAATATCACCTCTCAACACTAGTACTGTTTGCAACAGATGAAATATGACACCCCCTGCAATCAACATGGTTTAGCCCAGGAGTGACTTTAAGTTCTTATTTTAAGAAGCTTCTTAAGTGTGAATCAGGTCCTATATTTCAAGCTCCTTATTAAGTCTGGATCCAGCCCATTGTCTCTTACTTGTTTTATGAAAATAAAACAGATGGCAATTTACACCTGGGCAAAACCATGTTAAATTGCAGGGGAGGTAAATTTAATCTTTTGCAAACAGAATTAGGGTTGAGGATATGATGTTTCCTTGGCCAAGTCCAGTATAGCTGGTCAGTAACTGTATGCAAGAAACAAAAGCAAAGTATTCTCCCCGCAAAGAATAAAATAAATATTGAAATAAAGCTCCAAAAATGAATACAATCTGTGAAATAATACCTGATTGTGAATTTTGAAAAACAATAACAATAATCTTTACTTTGATTAATGTAATTACAAATATTTTGTTTCCTAAAAATTGTACTTTTAGTTATTTTGTATGCATAAGACTATTTTACCAATAAATATTACAACATTGTGTTTAGGCATATAGTGATATCTCCTGCTCACCAGAAAACATCTATTATCCCTTAGGCACCTTCTCTAATCTTTTCAGAGACCAGATGAGCATGTATCAAAGGGCTTCAGTTCCAACCAGAGAGTTGTGTTATTGACTGTAGGCTACATATTATGGACTGTGGTGTAATTTAGATGCTAAATTAGTATATTTGTTTGTAACTAACTGCATGCTAGTATTTAAATGCCAGATAAACAGGTTGAATGAAAAATGAAAGATCAAAATTGGAATCTTTACAGTTTTCACTTAAACAATAGTTTCTTTTAAACCAGTTTTTCCATGATATCCAGTATTGTTTGACTTATGGCTTGTATACTGCTCTCTTCTTCCACAACAGTAACCAACTCTATATTGTGACCTAATAGATTCATAAATAGCAGATACATTCAGGAAAGTGTATACCTGTTTGCAGTGTTTTTTTTGTAAAAGGTGCAGGAACTCACCCCTTATCAGCCCCTGTGTGCATATGGCCCCTTCCTTACGCCGGCTGAAGGCTACTCCCAATTTCGCCATCATGTCTCTGCAGCCCCCCAATTTCGCCATCATGTCTCTGCAGCACCCAAATTCCCCACCATGTCTCTGCGGCCTTTAGTATCCCCATCATGTCTCTGTAGCCCTCAGTACACCCATAATGTCTCTGCAGCCTCTCAATTTCCCCATCATGTCTCTGTAGCCTCCCAATATCCCCATTATGTCTCTGTAGCCCCCCTGCCAATATCCCCATCATGGCTCTGAAGCCCCCCAGTATCCTCATCATGTCTCTGAAGCCCCCCAGTATTCCCCCATCATTTGCCTTCAGCCCCTCTCAGTATTCCCCATTATGTGCCTCTAGCTTCCTTTAGTATTTCCTGTCATATGCCTGCAGTTCCCCTCCCCCCAGTATTCCCCATAATATTCCACCAGTTATCCTCCTTCCCCCCCAGTATTCCCCATAAAATGCCTCCAATTTCCCTCCTTCCCCCCGTATTCCCCATAATATGCCTCCAGTTCCCCTCCCTCCCCCCAGTATTCTCCATAATATGCCTCCAGTCCCCCTCAGTTACTCACTTACCTGTTTCCTTCCTCCTCCGCGGTGCAGTTTCTGCAGACAGGAAGTTCCTGTATGAGCTGCTGCAGCTGTGAGCGATGCTTTGTAACTACTGCAGCAGCTCATACAGGAACCTCCTGTATGAGTGCTGCCAATCTGTATAGCAGAGACTGTATGAACGTTGCAAATCTGTATAGCAGGGAGCGGGGGATGTCCAGCGCTTATCCAGCATGGCGCCGGGATGCACCGCATCCCCTCGTGGAGCGGGTCGCGCCTGCCCTGGCTCATTTATGGGTATTCTAGATGCTTTCATAAGAATTGCAAATTACCTATCGATGTTTTGATAGGAATCATTTTGTTTCTTGAGCTACACATAAAGACATCTATTATTATATTGAACATGTTGATAATTAATTTGTCTCATGCTAAAGATTTTGGTTCATCGCTGGTGTCTTCCTCATCACGCTTCCCTTCTCCTGAATAAAAATGGTTTGAGGTAATTTCTTTTGCATCATTCTCAAAAATATCAAAAGAAGCTCTCATTTGATGGACATAGGGGTAGATCCGGACTCAATGACGACAGCGTATTTCCGCATGTTGCATGTGTAAATTTGGCTGTTTGTAAGTACTGCGCATGCGCACGCCAGATGTTACACATCAGATCTCTGATCATACGTAACTTGTTCATAACTACGTACGAAGGGGCGTATGATCCCTTCGCAAGCATTGTAGGTGGAGGGAGTAATTAAAGTATGGTCTGGGTTAGGTTCTCCCGCTCCCCGCTATACCGATTGACTGCGTTCATACAGGAGACTGTATAAACGCTGCCAATCTGTATAGCGCGGTGCGGGGGGATGTCCGGCGCCTATCCATCATGGCGCCGGGATGCAGTGCATCCCCTCGCGGTGCGGGGCGCGCAGGCCCTGGATGGATGGATGGATGGATAGATAGATTTGTTGTTATCCAATAACATACTCTCTGAGAGAGACGTTGAGATGTCCCCTCCCCTTTTATCGACAGGGACATGTCACTGTAATTTACAGTCTGGTTTACTATGTTCCTATAAAATTCTAAGGCTCAAATTTTTAGAGAGCATTTAGTTTTGCCCACATATGCTAACCCACAGCCACATTCTAGAAGGTACACGACAAAAGTGGAGTTTCAATTTGAGAAACATTTTACAGGGTATTTAATCTTCTCATCAGAACCGGATATAAATTTCTTTTCTCTTGAAATAAATGTACAGATTTTACAACCTCCACATGGAAAACAACACCTAGGTTTATGGATAGAAAGTGTTCCAAGATCTTTTTTAGGTGTTAAGGCATTCGGTGCCAGTAGAGCTTTCAGATAGAGGAAATAACAATGAAAACAAAAGAGGGAAGTTCCAAAGAGCCCTTAATGATTATAAAGAGAATTAAGTAAGAACTTGGATGATTAAGGCAGATGGTAATTCCAGATGGAATCAGCGGGGTTCTAATGTAAAAAGGGACAATAATTTTAGAAAACCGTCAGCTGCTATGATGCCCCCTCCAGCGTTACTACGCTGCTGCTACGGACACCTGATCCACGATCCAACATCTGCCCGGCGCATGCGCAGATCGGCTTTTAAGCCGATCTTATGCTTACGTAGGGCAGCGTAGGATCGGCCTCTAAAGGTCCTTACATAGAACTCTTCATTGAACTGGTGAAGAAAGACCTGGAAAACATTGACTATGCATGTCCAAAAACGGGAGCGACTTTGAATAGATGGGAGAAAAGAGCATTGGATAAATTAATGTCTAATTCAGATATAATAATAAAACAAGCAGACAAAAAGGGGGGGAATTGCGATTATGGACCATGAAAAATATGTGACTGATTTGAATAGACTATTAAAGGATTCTGATATCCTATCAGAGACTAGGTCAGGACTCCACTAACCAGTTTGTTTTGGAATTATAAGAAATGTTAAGAAGGGGTTTGATGAATCAATGTCTATTGAAACCTGAGTTCGACAACTTATATAACCAACTGCCAGAACAACTGTCTATTTCCTCCCTAAGCTACATAAGGACAGATTCATTCCCCCAGAGAGACCTATAGTCTTGGGGATTGAGTCTGTCACTTCAAGGGTTTCTGAATATGTGGATACCTTTATAAAGAAGTATGCATCTAAACTTGAATCCTATATCAAGTACACAACTCATGTTTTGCAGTTTTACAAGCTGTATCGACCTTAACATGGGTTTGAATGGTGTAAGGTTTATGTGCAAGCCCTCTACACCTCCATTCCTCACCAACAAGGACTGGAGGTGTTAAAACAAGTGTTAGAGGAGGATGTATCTCTATCTAGAGAACTAACAGAATTTATTGTACAAAGTGCCCAGTTTGTGCTGGAAAAGAAGTATTTGACTTTTCTTGACAGTTACTTTTTGCAGACTAAAGGGTCTACAATGGGTACGATATTTGCTCCCAGCTTCACAAACCTCTGTATGGGAAGCTGGGAGCGGAATTGTATCCAGGTTCACACACAAAGGTCTGCAATAAAATTTTATAAGTGGTTCATTGACGATATGCTTCCAATTTGGGAGGGGTCAGAAGCTGATTTTGTAGTATTCGCTGAAGGACTTAATGACTTTGGGCTGGATCCAGAGTTAAGAAGGAGCTTGAAATTAAGAGAAAGAGGAAAGTTACAACTTTTAACCATGTTGATTTCAGGTGGAGTCAAGTTAATTGTATTCTTTGCATGCAGGGATATATCTTTGAATTGGTTACTACACACAGATACTGACCATCTTTACATCTACACTATTATTAAGACTTGGGCCAGAAAACATCCCCTCTCAACTCTAATACTGTTTGCAACAGATGAAATATGACTCCCCATTATGCCCGGCAGGCTTATATGAAAGCTTTGAGTTCACCCCTTCCTGTAATGAAATTCCCATTATTGTTTAGTAACTAATTTTTCTTCCTCTAATTGCAATATGGAATATTTTTTGTCTAACTCTAAAATCTATTTATCTTATCTTAGGCGTATGGGAGTTAATGTCCCAATCTATAGTACAGCATACAGCTACAGCCATACATTCCCCACTTCAATCCTATACTCTCCGATCACAAAAGTGCTGCAAAATCATGAGAGATCTTGTTCTGCAGAATCCAAAACCGCGAGATCTGACATTTCATTCTGTTTGCCTCGATTTCAAATCTGGATTTTGTGGGAGGATCCAAGGCATGTCTCTGTTTGATTCAAATCTCTCAAATTCTGATCTGTCTTATTTACACTAATCCTAACCACTCATGAAACTGTAAGAAGGATCATTTAATAAATAAAAAGCTACTCCATTTTACACTTACACCAACCCATGAGCTGGTGCAAACAGGGCCGTCTTTACCACTGGGCAGTTTGGGCTAGTGCCCATGGGCCCAACGCATCAAGGGGCCCTTCAAAGCCCATTAGTCCATCTGTCACTGTCTCCAACCCTAAAGGTATTTTTCAGCCTCCACTGCAGCCCACGCAGAATTACATTCAGAAAAAGCTATTTTCTGAATGTAATACTGCGTGGACTGCAGCGGAGGCTGAAAATACCTTTTCTGGACACACACGGGGTATAAAGACATTATGGGCACAGGAAGGGGGGCAGATGGCAGAACTGGACAATAACATAGAGGGGGCACAAAGAAATTATGGGCACATGAGGGGTGGGCAGATGGTAGACCTGGACAGTAACACAGAGGGGGTATAAAGAAATGATGGGCACAGGAGGGGTGGGCAGATGGTAGACCTGGACAGTAACACAGAGGGGGTATAAAGAAATTATGGGCACAGGAGGGGGGCAGATGGTAGATCTGGAGGGAGTATATATGGGAATGGGTGGGTAGGGGCCCCTGTGCATTGCTTTGCCCAGGGCCTACAATTCTGTTTAGATGGCCCTGGGTGCAAGAGTTTGAGGGTGTGAACACAGGTGGATGAGTAGTCTTTTGTCCGCTTTTTTGTGCTCACTTTCTTTTCGCAACGCGCTTTCCCACTGCACTTCTACACGGAAAACAGCCAGAAACGCAGCTACTGCTTAAGTTCTGTGTATTGTTTAACTTTTGTCATGAAAGCATTTTTACTCATTATTTTACAAAAATACTTTTTTATTGCTAAATATTAAATTGTATCTATCTCGAAATATGAACAAATGAAAATTCAGCCTTCAGATAAATCCAGGAAAACATTCAGGCATCATCTTCTTGATATAAACTTGCCTCTGGCCAAAGCTTTATCAATAAAAAAAAAGTTTCACTGACAGATTCATAGACTGACTACACTAGTCACGAGTTTTTACAGCTTGAACAAATTTTGTAATATCTATCATAACTAGGTATAGCTAGGTATATATTTATAGATGCAGCCCATAGAGGTGGATTGGAAAACACACAGCGTAGGTTACTGTAATAGGTGAGAATAGACACACTTTGCTTGTAACAGATACACATTTTTCCCCTGATCCAGAAAATGCCTGTTTTATTATCATTTTAAATTAAACAAACACATAAGCATGTTTGCAATAAATGGTATTCTACACAATAACACACAATAACTTAAGGATAATCTGCATGAAGACAATTATTATAAAATGAGTATTATTATAAAAGGTATAAATAGTATTATTATAAAAGGGATATTGGACTATACCTATCACGGACTGACTTGGGCGGGTATCCGCTCTGGGTTCCCGGAGACGTGATAGTGGTGATTCAGTGAGGTAGTGGAAGTTTGGAGCCTTAATATAGGATTTGCTCATGAGTCAGTGGGCAAAGGGATTCAGGCTTGACGTGGCTTGACCAGGAATAGATATGAGCTGGTGCAGGATTGACGTGGACTAGACCAAGACTGGAACTGGAGCAAGACTTGACTGAACCTGGACTGGGCCAGCAGTGGAACTGAAGCAAGACTTGACTGAACCTGGACTGGGTCAGGAGTGGAACTGGAACAAGACTTGACTGAACCAGGACTGGGACAGGAGTGGAACTGTAGCAAGACTTGGCTTGGGCTGGACCAGGTGACTTGAACTAGAACAGGGTTAGAGTTGACCTGGGCTGGACCAGGTGGCTTGAACTGGAACAGGACTAGACTTCACCTGGGCTGGACCAGGTGGCTTGAATTGGAACAGGATTAGACTTGACCTGGGCCGGACCAGGTGACATAAACTGAAATAGGATTAGACTTGATCTGGGCTGGACCAGGTGACATGAACTGAAACAGGATTGACAGCCAGCAGACAGCTGAGGTCTTGAGGCTGGAGCAATACTCTGCAGTCTGTTGAACAGGATAGACAGTCTGCAACAGCAGAGGTCTTGAAGCTGGAGCAAACCTATGCAGGCTGTTAAACAGGATAGACAGTCTGCAACAGCAGAGATCTTGAAGCTGAAGAAATACTCTGCAGTCTGTTGAACAGGATTAACAGTCTGCAATAGCAGAGGTCTTGAAGCTGGAAAAATATACTGCAGTCTGTTCTCTGCTAGCAAGGGTAATCAGGCTGATTGCTGCAGCTGAGCAGCAGGCTGCAAGCTGAAGCCTGAAATCAGAGTTCTCACAAGAAGCAAGACAGGAACCAGGCCCCCTGAATGAGCAAGTTGTTCTGGCACTGAGGACTCAGTGCTCTGGGTTTAAATAGAGCGTCCCTGACCTGGATTGGACAAACAGGTCATGTGCTTCTCCTGGTTTGTTCCAGGTTGGTTGCTGTAGATCATGTGCACAGATCCATGATGACAGCGCCCATGCACTGGAGTACAGCAGCGTTTGGTGCCAGCAATATACAGGGAAGCATGCGGTGGACATCATGGATGGAGCTGCCACTATTGATAGTGGCACTTCCCTGGAGGCAGAGAGCGGGCACGCCTGGAAAAAGCTGCTGAACGGCGGCTCTTGACATGGTAAGTCCTGCCATTTGTGACAATACTCTTTTAATTACTAAATATTTAATAACGACATTTAAAAATCTCCATTTTAAACAAATTAGTTACCAAGAGAGAGTTCTACTAATAATTGTAGTGCAGGCTTATAGACAGTATATTACTTAGAGTATAATGTCAGTTATCTAAAGAGTGTAGCTTTCAAATCTCTAGTAAACAGCATATACCACTGAGCAATAAATTATTGATGACGTGCAACAAAATAAAACAAGGGGCAGGGATTATTTATGTGATTTATGCAAATTGCATTATTAAGCCCTGCCCCTGTCAATCACTACTAAAATCTCTAGCATTACTTGGGGGCATGCAGGGCTTGATGACATCATCAAGTCCCGCTCATCCCTAGTACCTGTAGGGCTTACAATAGACATTGATAGTGGTCATGAGATTTGCCGGCTCTCCCGGGATACTGAGAGAACTGCCCAAATTTCGTGAGTCTCCCGGATATTCCAGGAGAGTCGGCAAACCTGCATAATGTGTATACATTTGCTCCAAAATTAGTGGAGAACAAAGGGTCCTTTAAAAAGATAGGAGCAACAACAATTAAAAGAGTCAACCCACACCTTTCCAAAACCATGAGTTAAGAAGTAACATTTCTCAGCTTTTTGCATGTGTTATAAGCAAAAAGTATTTTCCTTATTTGCTTGTCAGATGTGCCTTCATGTGCACACATTTTTTTTTCAAAAGAACAGCACTTGTTTGTTTGCCTGATGAGCTGAAGATGGCTATGACAGGCCTGGTCAGCCTGTGGCTCTCCAGATATTGGGAAACTACGAATCCCAGCATGCTTTAACTGCATAGGTGTAGTTAAAATCTGACAAAGCATGATGGGAGTTTTAAAACACCTGGAGAGTCACAGGGCTGGGCTATGCTCTAATTGTTCTATATTGAAAGCATAATTGTGGGGCATAAACATGTAAACTAAGTGGTATAATGGTCATTAGCAGCCGAACCCCAGAACAGGAAGCAGGAGGACGTTGTGTCAAGAGCCAGAAGAGGCTGAAGATCATCTTCTAGCAACGGAGCAGCATCTTTAATCAAGAGGAGAAGATCTTCAATCAACATTTCGCGAACAGCTTTCAACACGTCTAGTCTAGCTAGCAAGTCATCCCAAGACAGATGACTGCAAAACGGTGAGTCGATTCTTCACTATATCTTTTGCACATATTTACACTATACATTATCCTTAGGTTTAGTTAGTACGTGGTGGCCACCACAATAGTTTAATAAACACACAGGGACACGTTAGTTAGTTTTAATGTATAGAAATGTATTGTTTAATCATTTATTCTTTATTCATGTTTAGTATTTCTGTTTATTGGGGAAACTGTTTTTGTTTTTTGACACATTACTCTGCATCATTTTACCCCTTGTCAGGCTGACGCTTATAGTACTTGCACTACTTTTGTTTTCTGCCACTGCTGTGTGGCAATGTTTCATAGATGTGCTATAAACTGCAGTGTGTGTTTGTGCCGCTGCTCTGTTGTTTAGTAATAGTAAGTAACAAGCCAGCCCACTGCAGCGTTTGGCCTAAGATGCATGAAAATAATATTGTTACCTGTGAGGTGCTCAAAATTGACTAGAAATTACTGCAAATTATTGTTAATGGGGTAAATAATAATATAGGGACAATAAAGAGCCAAATTATGCGATTTTAGCATTTTGTAGGAATTTTTTAAAAAGATCCAAAACCAAAACCAAATCCAAAACACGTGGGGGCAGTTTTGGCAAAACCAAAACCAAAACACATCGTTAATACAGATCCAAACCAAAACCAAAACCTAGGTGTCAGTGAACATCTCTACTATAGACATAGCTGATAACTCATAAAGCCTGATGGGATTTGTAGTTTTATAATACCTGGAGTGATAAAGGTTGCCTAAGCTACTCTTTAATATAACATATATTACACTGAAGCATATATCCATATTATATTTCTTTTTATGTGTGTTAAAAAAACCTGTGTCTAGAATTTGCAATACATTTCTACTAACGAAGGTCAACTAAAATAAAGTCAGTATAAGTTCTTAATCCCTTTATTTTAAAATGGGCTAATAAATAGCATAATTAAACAAAGTGGAAGAGAGGAACAGAGAGACAATGAGACATTACTAAAACCTCAAGAGTCACTAAAGCAATTAGACTTTATCATTCATCTTTACCATCCTAAAATCTCATTACTACACTTTACAGAAATGTTTGTGCTGTAAATATTGCAGGTGCATCTAATGTGATCAGATGGCTGTGAGCTGGAAATGACAGCAGAACGCACTTGTCCTTGACTTTTACATACACCAAAGTTTTGTTTTTCTTCTTTCTCTTTTCTTTCTGCAACCAGGGGAATCTAATCAGATTAAAACACAAGACTTCTACTTCAGCCTTCTGCAGGATATTCCTGTCTGAATAGACATTTATATTTTGCAATCTATCAGCTCCAGAAGCAACTAAATTATTTATAGCTATGAAATCTTGTTACTTTCTACCATTTATAAGTATAAAGTAAAATCAATACAAACATGTCTTGACAAAAAAAAAATATTATTTTGCTATATTGATTCAGGAGCATTGGGCTTTACTTAATATGGTTTGCACATCAAATATGTATTTGATATAAACTAGTTTGGAAATGTTGTCACATCAAACCTGTTTGTTTCCATGACAAATAAAGGTTTTAAACAATTAATTTCCAAACTCTTTTTATAGGCTAAATAATTATATTCAAATAAATAATTCATAAAATTAATACCATACAAAATTGACTCATTTATAAAGAAAAGCCCAACTATGTTTTTTTTCTGTGACTTTTTTGTGTTTATCTTTAATCGTCCTGTTAAGTATCCAAAAATAAAAAATGTTTATTATCAGACACTTGTGCAACAGAAGGAGGGACCTGCAATTGTAGGGCTGCAATATTAATGTATGTATTAATTCACAATGGTAACAACTCCTGTATAAACAACTTTCTCATAGAGAGCATTGTTTTTTTAACTTCTCCGATTCTAGTGCACTGAAAACAGCAGCAGTATGAAAGTCTAGAAAAGTTCACATCGAGTGGACACATTTATATTGTATACTAAGAAAATGATATTATCCTACGATTAGGCGCTGTGTATCTATAGAATAAAAATATAACTAGAACTAATATAAAAAATACTATAGAAAATTCTGTAAAAAAAAAAGGGCCAGGTGTGGAATCTACTAAAAGACAACACTGTCTCTTTAAGAAATAAATAGGGATACTATGTCTTTAAGAAATAGCTGAATATGTTGATAGTAGGTATCTCTCATTCAATCATTCCTCCATATTGTACATGGGTAACAATCAGAGAAAAAGAAACACTGTTAAATCTAAAATTTATTATACAGATGCTAGCATTCAAAACCAGAAAAATGCACAAAACACAAAGATAAAATAAAACACAGATTGTAAAAAGAATCTACATTTATATTGTACACTGTAATAAGAAGACACACCTACTTGTGATCGCAGCCCCGCTGTCTGAACGTGTTGCAAATATCATTCCTCTGATGTCTGGATGCTTGAACATGCACAGAATGGAAAAATGATCCTCTTGAAATGCACATAACTTGTCAGAAAGGTCGGATCGTGACCCTTTTGTTGTACATACCAGGGCTGATACATAGAGTAACGACAAAGAACATGCAAATGAAGTCCTAATATAAACCATGTTGAGTTACAAGGTAAAGGAAATTTAAACAGTGAAAACAGAATTAGAACAGAGAAATTACATTTCTTGACTGTGATTTACAAAATAAACATAAAGCCATGCAATTATGGGTTCTACATGTACAAGCAAAGCATTTTCTCTGCAGTGGAAACATTTAACATTTATTTACAAATTTCAGGTTTGCAAACTCTCAAACTCCGAAAACAGAATTCACTGGACAAGTGTGTTTTCCTTAGTATTACATTTTATTACACTATTTGCAATGGTCACATATTGCAAACTCTGTGGTAGATATACTGCTTTAAAGAAAGAGCATTTGATTCCTCTTATAGATTAGAGCAAAATGTCATGTTCTTAATGGCTTATCAATTGGAGATCTATATTCAAATTTAAGTTGTCTTATGACAAAGCAGTCTCTGATAATGTCTATTGAGATGACTGTCTGGGAGTAGCAGCTGAGAGGGGGGTGTTGTTCCACAGTAGCTATTTTGGAGGCTTTAAGGGGGGTCTCCTAGGTAAATTTGGCTCTCAATTTAAATTTATATATATATATAACCCAACATTGGGACTCTCATTGTTATAGTTAGGACCACCAAATGCAGAAAGACCTTGACAGCGGCTGGTGGCTTATCATATATTGGCAAATATGTGTAATGGACATTTCTGCTTTTATTTACAGATAGAATGGTATAGTCTGTTACTGGTTAATGGTAGTGTTGCTGGGGCATTTTCTTTCCTTTGTTTCTGTTGCTAGCAGATTACAACGGCCTTTCGTGCACCTGTATGCATTTACGTATAAATTGATTGAGCAACTTCCATTTTGTGTATATAGTTTAAATAAAAAACTGGGCAGACTGGATGGGCCATGTGGCTCTTATCTGCCGTCACTTTCTATGTTTCTTTGTAAAATGCTCATGAAATGTATTCTTTTCAAAAAGAGAATTTGAGAGTAAAGTATTCTAAAACTTAAAAAACCAAAATTGGAAAAGCCATACAATTACAATATATGAATTGTCGTCTTTTATATGCTCTTTAGTGTATTATCAGATCAGCCATTATTGTGGTTGAATAATCTAAGTGTTAAATTATTTTAACTACTCATGTAAAAGAGCAGTTCTGCTGAATTTGCTTCTATGTCTAAGATTCTTTAGTGTGAAATTCAATCATTTTGCTATAACATCTTTTTATACGTTATATTTCCTCAGTACTCATATAACGTACAAGTGATGCTTACAATTTATTTATTTCAATTGTATACTATACCACTGATACTTAACATTGGAATCATTATGTCAAAGGCGTTAGCATGTGCTCATTAAAAATCACTATGATCATTATTGTACATTTCTATTTCGTAGATGTGATTTAAACCAACGTGATGGTAATACCATTATTGAATATACTATTAGATTACCATCTAGTAAACTATGCCTACATTTCAACCACAATCTCAATTATAGGGTAACATACACTGTTGTTGATTTTTCAATCACAAATTTATTGAGACATAAATTCTGGTAGGGGCAGCAGAATGGGTGTGAATAAGTAAACTCTCAGTTTCACAGAACAGCAAATCAGTTTGGCATATTTAATTCCCTAAGCAGATAATTGAGAATTAAATTAACTGGGTAGGTTGTTATTTAGTGCACTTTAATCAGAAACAAACATACATTTTTTGAGTCATATTACATAGAAGAAAAAATTATGTTGAATCTTGGAGCTGAGTAAAACATAGCAAACAATAAATCTATATCATAATTAATTAAAGCAACAGTATAATTATAATTACATTAATATAATTATTATTATGTTTTATATATCATGTCATATGATGCCATGTCATAAACCACTGACTGGCACTGCCCTTTTAACTTCATGTGATGTTGTTTTATATGATTTGCTTCAAATTGTAACATGCTAAGTAATAGGCTGATGTTCAATATATAAAAACATGTTAACAAATGAATGATGGGCACATGTAAAAAATTAGGGCAGTATGCTAATATTTTCATGTGACATGTTTGTTTAAACTACTTGTCATTTTTATGTCTAGAGTCCATAATAAATAGTTCCCTATCAAAACACTGGCTAAGGTTAACAATGATTTTGCCACAGGGCTCCTCATGTTTCAGTATATGTTTATTCTCTGGGATGACTTTAAGAATGGTAATAGATTCTTCCTATCACCCACAGTTTTGAAGTCATGCCCTCTTCAAGAGTCAATACTGTGCTTTATGACCCTTTTTTTTAGAAAGTTAAAGAAGGCTTTTATTGGTCAATCCAGGTGGCTGGGTTAAGTGAGTCTAGCAGTGCAAGGGTTGGCCATAAGCATCAGGCTATAAAAAAGCCCCTCCAACTGTCACTTTTGTCCTAAGAGAAAGCCCTGTGCTTCTCTGCCACGTTAAGCAATGTCTAAAAGCTTTGTTAACTCCCCGGACATCTGTGGTGAAGTTACTATTATTTTGAAGAAATAATGTTTGACTCCAGTCCTGAAGCAGTGCTATGAGCTTTACTTTGGATTTGAGGTCAGTGAGCAAGACAAAGTCTAGGCCACTCACTGTGTCCTTGTGTCAGACTACTTATAGGTTGGTCCAAGACACATGAATTACACTTTTCCAATAACTTGGGAGGAACCTAAAGACCACAGCACAGACCTACTTTTGCCTGATGAGCATTTTGGGAATCAATTTCAAGTCAAAACACATTGTGATATACCCAAATATACCGTCTTCCATAGGACATGTGTCCCACAGTGAAGACATGTCTGTGCCAAAGAATCCAGAAAACGTCAGACTACAAAAAGATGAACGAGAAATGAAGCCTGCAGAGCATTGTGAAGGTCACAACTTGACACAACTTTTAGTCTCTGTGTGTGTATCCTAAACCACATTTCATTACTCAAGGGAATCTCAATGATCCTGCACAAAGGTAAGGCAAAAAGGTAAGAAGAACTTTTTGGTTCCAGATTGAATGGCTTGAATATCCTTCACAATGACACAAAAATATATGCTTTCAGACACAGTTATAGACACATTAAGGATTTCTTTGCAATTGAAGCTGGACTTGTCTTTTGCCATGATGTTCAGTTTGTTAGGAGTACAAAGTAAAGGATTGGCGTCTGTTCACTAATTCCTTTATAGTAAGCTTAAAAGCTGTGCTACTCCACCACAGCAAAAAGTTACCATCCGTACCACTAGCTCATGCTGCTGTTATAAAGGAAAACACATAGGACCTGATTCACACTTAAGAACGCGATTGGTTCCTAAATATACGCAACTAATAGCAATGAAACTCCCTCGGCACGCCTCTGGTTTTCAGATTCTTATGTGAATTACGAGTGCCATAGGGCTCCCTTAACTGTAGGTTCACATTTGAATGCGTAGGGCGTCTAGTTAGGAACTTAATTGCATAACCGCGCCTTCATTTGGTCATTTAAATGCCTCTCTCCACCCAAATCTGCATATCTGCCTAGTTACTTATTCATGGAACACCCATTTTTACGTATGTTACTACGAACATACAGATTATAAATTCGTAGTGTATAAGCATGGAAATTGCGAACTTAAGACCAACGCAAATAGTGTATAAAAGTTACTATGCATATGCAGTGCATCCGTTCTTAAGAATTCTTCCGATTTTAGGTGCGTATATTTAAGTGTGAATCAGGTCCATAGTGACTTTAAATTCATGCTGAATAAAATCAGATATGAAGAGCAACAATGGCATCTCTGTGGTAACTTTAAAGTAATTTCAGTCTTGCTTGGACTTCAATCCAGTTACACAAAATACTGCTGTTTTCTGTGTGAGTGGAACAACAGTGCCCGGGCAAAACATTATGCTCAGAATCTGCGGCCAAAGCAACTAACCCTGAGAGTGAAGAATGTTGTCAGCTCCATGACCGCCCCCCCCCCC
>WWET01001053.1:28050-40519 GCA_011038615.1 Limnodynastes dumerilii
AGCGGTTGCAATCCCCGCTATGATGGGCAGCTTTCAAAAATAGAGACAGCCGAAAGTTACTAGAATTTTTTTTATGCCGATCGGCATACTTGCCCTTTCATTTTCGCACCCCAGCCGGACCCACCGCTGACAGCTCCGGAGAAGTGAGTAACTTCTCTGGGGACTTTTAGTGTTAGGGAAGGGAGGGTTAGGGCCATAGAAGTGGAGGGTTAGGGTCAGGCTGCAGGGAGGGGGGCCTTAGGGTTAGGCTATAGAGAAGGGAGTATTAGGGTCATGCTGTGGGGAAGAGAGGGTTAGGGTTAGGGTAATGGAAGGGGGGTTAGAGTTAGAATTAGGGGAAAGCTAGTTTTTTTTTACTTACCTATCAGAGCACCATGTTCGGTGCTATGGGGATCAATTGCTATGCCTCATCAAGGCATAAGCAATCGATATCCCAACCAGTTTAAAACTGGATGAGAGAGAATAGCCCTATTGAAATTGGACCATTCTTTGCAGGTTCCCATACCTCTGAAAAGGGCCTGGCCAGGTTACAGTATTGGCTTTACAGAGCCTGAGTCATCCTCTCATCCTTTCAGCAGGGGCCCGGAACAATGTTTGTCCCTGTACTTGTGTGAGGGTGGCCCTGTGCACAAATAAAATAATAAATATTATTTCCATTATGTAAAGTAAAGTAAAACAAAGCAGACCAGACTAAGTTGGATAGGAGGTCAATCTAAAATTTTAAGTTAAGCTTATAACTGTAAACTGTAAAAATATACCGTAAATATAAAACCAATAGACATATGCACAAACAGGGCTGCCTTGAGAAAAGGTAGGGACCAGTGCAAATATAGACAAGTCTGTAGAACTTCCCCCTATGTGACTTAACATGGTGTAATGTCATCCCACTAGCTCATGCTGCTTATATAAAAGAAACATATGAAAATCTAAAACTCCTACTGGATAAAATCAAGTATGCAAAAGTTTCTGGTGACTTAGAAGTCATTGCTCTTTTGCATAGACTACAACTTGTATACACAACATACTGTTGTCTTCTTTGTGAGTGGGACAACAGAGACTCAGAAGCAGCGGCCAAAATAAACATAACTAAATCCAGAAAAAAAGAATGTTGTCATTATACTACTTGTTGATCTATCAAAAGTTTATTTACCTGCACCCTATATAAAACTTTATCTTATGAAGAACTTTATTAAAGCAATGTATTGAAGTGGACTTGGATGATCATTTTTAAGGGGTGCCTTGTTGGACCTCAAATAAGAAAACTGATTCAACATGAGAGCTTCAATGATCTTTTGAAATGAGCCTTTCAAGAGTATTTGCCAGTCTTCTTAAGACTATATAAGACAAACAATATGGAAATAGTGAACAATCTTTTAAAATCTTATAAGACCATAGGATTTAACATGAAAATCTATTTTTTGGACTTAAAATTGGATTTCTTCACAACAAATCTTGAAACAGTCAGTGATGTCAAATGGTTCCACCAAGATATTTCCACTGGTATCAGGGCAAGTGGAGACCAAGTATACTTGATGATTATTGTTAAACCCTTTAAAGGAATGCTCCTGAGACAAAATACAACAGAAAATCCTATAATACTACATTTTAAATAAATTAATTGTTTATGACAGAGCTTGAGTTGGTTGGTAAACAGGGGTATGTAATTGTTACAAGATGCCATCTGTTGGCGGCTCCCTCCAGGCACGTCCGCTCTCTGCCTCCAAGGAGGTGCCACTCAGGTGCCACAGTAGTGGCAGCTTACTCTCTGATGTCCACCACATTGTCCATTTTGGGTTGCTGGCAACCAAACATCACTGACCTCTTTTGCATGGGCACCGCCATCTTGACCAGTCAAGCTGCCTTCTCCAGTCCAGTCAAGCCTGCCTTCTCTAGTCCAGTCAAGCCTACCTTCCCCAGTCCAGTCAAGGTTGCCTTGTCCAGTCCAGTCAAGCCTGCCTTGTCCAGTCCAGTCAAGCCTGCCGTGTCCAATTCAGTCAACCATGCCTTGCCATGTATCGCCAAAATCCCTTGGTCACTATCACATGAACAGATCATACATTAAACCCTCTAGCTTCCATTACTTCACTGAATCCCTTTAACTTCCCTGGGAACCCAGAGAAGTTACCCAACCCAATCAATCCATGATAGTCATACCGGTACTCCTACTGATTTAAAAATTGAAAAACTATAAATATTCATTACATTTTATTATTTCTATGTTTCAATACCAGCACTTCTGAACATCTAAATTTCCACTTTGACTCACCTATATTCACTCTTGTGCCAAAAGTAAGGATAACTTTGTTAGCCAGTGTAATTATCAGCCGATGATCCAAATCTTAGTGCAATGTATTACAAGGGTGGATTCGCAACACTGACAGAAAAGTCCAAAACACAATACATAATAGGATGGCCAATGGACACTAGTGAGATTGAACTGATAGTGTATGGCCACTATATAATGTTCCTGGGTCAGGACCCGGGGACATCATACAGTGTATGGTCAGCTATAATTATTGACCCTGATCATGATTCTAAATCAGTACAAAGCCGAAAAGTTATTATTTATTTTGTGAAATGTTTGTGACATTGGATGAGATCCAGGCTTCCAATGTCGTTATAGTACACAGTGCACAGTGGTAGCAAGAATTTGATGCCAGATGCCCAACAAATCCAGACCGTCCTATAACTCACCCCTACCTTATAAAAGCTGTGCTTTCCTCACTTGGCCTTAAAAGATCCCTTAAAAGATCACTGTACTATCTGCATACACCTCCCCCCTCCCATATTGCAGAATTGTCTTCTACTTCCTGTCCCATCCCACCATCAGAAACGTTCCCAGGATAGAACACAGTGATTGCACATGCACCTTATCAAAAAGCTAAAGTTTTCCAATCCTAGGGTTTGGAAAACAGCCCTTTTTCAGAAATCTGGATCAGGTCTATTTCTACTACAGTATTATAGGCTATGTTTTAATTAGATTAATAGAAGAAGGAATCTGTTTTTTTATGGTATTGAGTATAATTTGGTCAGTTGAAAAAGCTTATTACATCATGTTTGGAGTGCAAATATGCTTATTTTCCATAAATGACATAAACACTTTTCATATTTCATGTGGAACATTAAGCATATAAATAGACTGAGATTCATATCTACAAGCATACAAAATGTTACAGTTCGGACTACAATCCCATTAGAACCACCACTTGATCAGTTATAATGTGTACAATTACTGCTTCTGTAAGGCTCATTTTGTATTAAATAACTCAATCTATCAGGAATAAATGGGACCGTATTTAATGCTTGTGCCACAATTTTATATTTTCATTTCACTATTACTTTGGCACCAAATCCCACATAACTTATCATTTCCAATAGAAAATTTTAAATGTTGTTTTTAAAGAAAAGATCTCATAATATGGAAGGACTGGATCCAGAAGGAGCTTGAAATTAAGGGCTTTATTCAGACAACCGTTTTTGTGGCGATTTCCATGTGTATTTTTAGGCATGTTTCAACTGCGCATGCGTGTTAACTTTATTTTACGTAGTTCACCTAGACTATATGTGCGGAAGTGCCTCACGGATGGAATTGTGAATCACACGTGGGTAAATGCGCATGGATCTCCCACTGAAAAATACGCACATGAGAATTTAAATAAAAATGGGCGGGGGGGGGGCATTTTAATGGAGGAGTGTGGGCAAGATGTGGGTGCGGTTTATTAGATATGCATGTACGGTACTACTCGACGCACGGAAATGCCCACGTAAACATAAGGCAGGTCAAGGCACTCGTAAGTCACAGAAAACCCGCCCCCGTGTGAGGGGAGTGTCAGGATTGTTGCCTTGTTACGTCCGAGAGAATAATTGCATACTTTTCTCGGAGGTATCTCTGAATACGGCCCTAAGAGAGGAAAGTTACTCCTAGGCTAAACCATGTTGATTGCATGGGGGGAGTCATATTTCATCTGTTGTAAACAGTATTGGGGTTGAGAGGTGATGCTTCCTATCCCAAGTCTAAATAACAGTATAACAGTAACACTGGTCAGTATTCTGTGAGCAGTAAGCAAGTCAAAGATATATCCCTTCATGCAAAGAATATAATTAACTTGACTACCCCAGAAATCAACATGGAGTAGCTTTCCTCTCTTAGGTCCTGATCAAGACCTCTGCCCGCCGTAGTTATGGAGGGCGGATGCAAGAGATCGGCTGTTTAGCCAATCTGCGCATGTGCTGGGCAGATGTTGCCTGGCGTAGTTAAGGAAATGCTTTAGTCTGGGTTGGGCATCCCTAACTGTTACATAGATATGGTTGAGGGGGCGTTCCTCGCCGTAACCACGCAACAGTTAGGGAAGGAAGGCGGGGTGAGCTAGGGTAATGAGGTAAGGAGGGCCGGCTTAGGTAGTCATGGTCAGGGCCGGGTGTAATTACACTCTTGTTACGCTGGCTGAAGTTAGGGTAGCCTGCAGCCGGCTTAACAGAGGGTAATTACCCTGGGACAGGGGGGAGTGTCTATGTTATGCTGAACGTTAGTACGCTCAGCGCAACATCGTAGCTCTGGATCAGGCCCTTAATTTCAAGCTCCTTCTTATGTCTGGATCTGGCTCTAAGTGTGTACGGAGGATTTGTAAACTATGAAAGAGAGAGCATATTGAAAATATACATTTTACCGGTATCGATTATCTCAATACAGGACATTTTCCTTTTAGTTTATCTATGAAACATATAAGAACAAAGCTGCAATTCAACGCTCAAAGAAATTGTAAAAATCCTTCTTCCTCATGGAGAGATTTCTTATCATGTGAGCCAATTATAAGACAAAACATTAAGGTATAAGTATGTTGCCAATAGAGCATCAATACTGTACAATATAACCTTGATCATGTTTGTTTTAAAGATTTCAAATCTTTAATAGCACTGGAATGTTTTAACAAGGTTGCAAAATGTAAAAAGAAAAAAAAAGGAAATTTTCTAATTACGTGTTTGGACTTTTTATTACAATCACAACATTAGACGAATACAATCTTTTCATTGTGTTCAGAAACCCAGTGCGTTTAAACAAGTAAACAAAAAAATACACCATTGAATGCCTCCATTGTCTTATTGGATACTCATCATCCATTAAATAATCAATGTTTTTTCATCTCTGATGCAATTTACCAAGGTTTACTAATTGTGAACTGGATCGAGACCCCCACATGCTTTCCTTATGTGCAGTGGTCTTAAAGTCTGCTTGGAAGGGGGAAGTTAACTTCCCCTGTCACTCCCCTCTGTTGTGCGAACAATGAGGCAGCCTAAACACTGACATGCATATCAGTGGTCTGTACGACAACTGATCTGGTGTAAGTAGTAAACCCAGGCCTTACTGTACAATTTTAATCTCCCTTTGGGGGCAGAGGGGAAAAACCACCCTGTTGTTTTGATATCATATTGTATGGAACTTAGTTCTGTAAGATAGGTGATCCATGCATAAATTGCATGTAACATTTAGAGAGCCCATGCACCCTTCTTTCTCACCACCCCACTTACGCACTTTGCATGCATAAGAAGGGTGTCCTATTTAGGTCTGCATCTGGTCCTGTGTGGTTACATTGTGTTACGTACTAACACTTACCTGTCCACATCACTCTTCCTCTGTGCCATGCCCATGTGCATAGATCAGCGATGGTCATACATGATGGCATGAAAATCAGCGATGTGGTTGCGTCAATCCCAGCTTCCTACAGTGGGTTTGCGTTTCCCTCTCTGTTTTTTCATGGCATCCTGGCCATTGCTTAGTAGCTGGGATGCCAGCCAATCAGTGAAGCAGACTGGAGGGCTGCTGACCAATCCCTGGCCAGCAGCCAACTTTTAACAGTGATGACCCACACAGACGGTTCTAGTGCTTAGGCTTTTTTTTTTTGTCCTTGCCTTTCCTGAGTTTTTGTCTGACCCTTACCTTGTCTCTATGTATTCCTTGCCCCTCTGTGTCTCTCAGCCATTTTGGTGACATTATGCTTGTATTCTGTGAGTGAAAGTTCCTGTCCCTGCTGTGTGTAGTTTGTACAATGTTAACATCTCCCATGTGGCCTTTTGTTACCTGTGTGAATTCCATCCACAACTGTTTGTAGCTCACTTATGCCATTCCTGTTCACAGGATTCATCACCCTTGCCCAGCCTATCCCCATCATCAGGGGCTCAAGTGAAGACCATGCTCCCTGGTATCCACGTATACCCTGGTCCCTTGTATATAATGCGCCCTGGTATCCACGACTGTAACAGATTGTTTATATGTTTATTCTGCATAGCCATGCCATTTCCTGAAAAATAAAAGCTTTTATTAAGGTTGAAAAAACAGAAGTATATTTACAAAGAATGCTATCTAACTTTCATGGAATTATAATGCATTTAAGCTGCTTTAAAAATAGTCACAAGATACTTGAACTCAGATAGTGAACTGAATTTAGCTACTGCTTCTGGTTTCTTGTAGGATCATCTGATTGAATTTAGTATTTGATTGATGAGGGTTTTCTGTATTCTGAAGCCCATGAATTGTTCAAAAAAATGCCAGTAATGTCAGTCATAATCTACCTCGAACCTGTAGAGTGTCATAAATATATTTATTGATCATTAAACTATTACCTTACAAGCAATATAGAATAGCCCTAGTTCAATAAACCAAAAGGGTTGGTTGACATGGCTGTGGTATGTAATGCAGACAGTCTCAATGCTGACAGTAAACCTGGTGGCACTAAAATATCAACAGGGGTAACTGATTGGCATCTAATTGGGTTGTTAACTCAACATCTGTCATACCCCTTTCACATCACCAAATGTGAAAAACCCGGGTCTAAAATCCCGGGTTTTTCCGGGAGAAGAAATACTGTGTTTAAAAAAAAGACAACTTTTAAGTCCTCAAAAACCCTGGAAATTCCCTGGTCAGAGCCTTTCACATCACCAATGAATTTCCCGGGACTGCCCTGTCTAGCAACTGTCAATCATTGTGGAAATGAGCTCTTATTGGCTGCTTCACGTGCTTTTACAGTGAATATCATTGTTTTAATGGACTTGAAATTAATAAAGAAATGGCAACATTTATTTTGACATTTGAAGTATTGATTGATAGGGAAAAACCTTTTATGATTTTATCTGCTTTATTTATGTTGCACAGGATGACAGGGTATGCTGGCACTTGTGGTTCTCCAATTGCTAGCATGCCCTGCCATCCTTGGGTATGCTGATGCTTGTAGCACTACTATCAGCATGCCCTAAATTTGCAAAAACATTTTTTTTACTATCCGACGCTAAAAACAGGTTTGTTTACTGTTGCCATAGCAACAGTAGACAAATCTGCACCAACCAGGAGGCAAAGTGAAAGATCCGGGTTGAAAACAACCCTGGACCTTTCACAGTGCCACCCTTTCCGGGTTGGACCAGGGAAAAACCCTTCTTTTTGCTGGGGTTGAAATACAGGGTCTTTTGACCTGGGTGGACCGAAAGTGCACCTTTCACATCACCACCAAATACCTGGGATTTTGCTGAGACCCGGGTTTTTTGGGAAAATCCTGGGTATTTGGTGGTGATGTGAAAGGGGGTATCAGAGAGAAAATAGTAATTTCTACACTTCCACCCCTTCTACACACACACCTGAATATAATTAGTAATAAATAAATGAATTAATTAATTGGGTTTCCTGTCTTGACTGATGTGTTTCAGGCTAAGCTTAGCCCTTTCTCAATCAGCAACCCAATTCAGACATCATCATCCAGGACCCAGCAGCAGTACTGTTTCTTCCATCCTTCTCCGGCAGTCACAGACTCTTAGCTTGTTCCACCGCTTCCTGGTATGGACATCTGTTATTTTTATTTTGTTTTATGATTTATCCATGGTCCATTTATACATTAAGTGTTTCTAATAAATTGTCATTTTGTTTATCCTTGTTTTTATCCCCGCGAGGGGAGAGGTTACATAGGCTAATATACATCATCCACCAGAATTTGTTGAAAATTGCAGCACTGGTTCTTTTACTAGATTATTATTTCTGACACTTTTCTCTGAGGATTTGCCCAGTGCTTTAAGGATTTACTACCACTTCTATTTCACATTTCTATTTTTTGGGAATTTGAGACATCTCCTGGTGAGCATTTTCAACAGAAGGGGAATGGTGCTCTAGAGTTATCAGACAATGTTCTATTAGATTGATTGTTTTTTTTCCAGACCAGTCAAACTTGTCAAGTCCAGATCCAGTCCTGGTAAATTGCAGTCTAGGTTAAGTCAAGTCTGTCTGTTCAACTCCAGTCCTGGCACAGTCCAAGTTAAGTCAAGCTTGTTTAGCTTGTCCAATCCAGTTCAGATCAAGACCAGCCAAATCTGTTTGGTTCCAGTCCTGGTTCAATCCAGGTCAAGTCAAGCCAAGACAATCTAGTTCTAGTCCTGGTCCAGTCCAGGTCAAATTAAACCAAGACAATCCAGTTCTAGTCCTGGCCCAGTCCAGGTAAAATCCAACCAAGTCAGTCCAGGTCAAGTCAAGTCAAGCCAAGTCCAGTCTTAACATATTTACCCATTGTGTAACTCTACTAGCTCATGAGCAAATCCTATATTAAGCCTTCTAGTTTCAAATACAGTACTGACTACTATCACGTCCCCGGGACCCAGAACGGATACCCAAACCATTTAGTCCATTATAGACTTATAGTATACCCCTTCATGTTAATTTTTGCATAACACAACACATTAAAGACTTTTTGGTGGAAACAGTTAAAAAGAAACAAAGCTGCATCTTATCAAAACCATATGGAGTTATGGGAGGAGGCAGATGTAAACTGAATGAAGAATTAGAGATGAGAGGTAATGTTTCATAGCTTTTTACACTTTAAAATGAAAGGCGTTCATGTTTAAAGTGTTTTATCACCATGCAAAATATTTATTTACTTTGTAACATTAACATTGCCAAATGGTTTGTCCATATGCAGATTTTCTCCTTTTTGCTGTTTCACCTAAGTCTTGATAAGCCATATTAAAAATCTGAGGCAAAGTATATTTAGTTTCAGAAATGCTTCATGCTTCAAATGACAAAATTCTTATATTAATAAGGCACAGAATTAAAATATGTTGCACTTTTTTTACACTAAATATACTGACAAGAAATTTGATCTGAGCACCAAATTAGGATGACAGTGCTGTTTTATAAGAAAGTTATACAAACACGTGTCTCTCTCTCTCTCTTAGTTCAACCTATAGTTTTAGTGGTGTTTTATAAAATTAATTTCCCCAGGGCATTGGTCTAATGAAGTATTTTGTGCGTGTTCACTTTTATTGCATTTAGATACTCCTTAAGCTGTTTATGATGTGCTTTTGCAGTTGCTTTAATATTTATATGTATTTCATTCTCTCTGTCTTTATAATATAATTTTTTGCAGTGTTCAGCAACTCAAATCCAGTGAGACAGCATGAGCCGACGGAGAAACTTAGAAGTGTATTTTCACACTACCATAATCTATTATTTATCACAAGTTTATTGGATTTCCATCTGTATGTTTTGTATTTTCTCATCACAATTTTTTTGTTTGACACATTTGACATTGTTTCCCAGCATACTGAGTTATAAACATAATACTTATACTAATAATAATAATAATAATAATAATAGAAGATAATAAGCAACTCTTGTCTTAATGCAATGGTATAATATAAAATTAAAGTACTATGAGCAAAATTATTGATATACTGTGAGATATACAAGTACAAATTTGTAGAAGTTTACAGCATGGAAGCCCAAAAAAAGTTCTTACAGTGTTTGAAAAGCAAATTGAACAAATAAAAGGCAGAGAGTTACCTTTCCTATACCACCATTTGTCTTTGCAGTTTACACAAATGAGATTTAAGAATTGCTGAAGCTAATTAAAATGTAATATTACTGGCATATCTATGCCCAGTTCACGGTCACCCCATTTTCTTAACACTTATTTGTAAACCTCACATACATACATACATACATACATACATACATACACACACACACACACACACACACACACACACACTCTTAAAATACACATTCATGCATACATACATACATACAACTGACATACACACAATAATAGAGTGGAACTATATATTGTAATGCCCCGAACAAAGCAGTAACAATAAATGTTAGGCCAAAAGAGTATTAATGAGTAAAGGCTAATCAATGGCCCTAGATGCTGTCATTAGCTAAGACATTTGTGCAAAAATGATTGAAAATATTTTTACATATAAACATAGACCAAGTGGAACCAGTGGCCAAGGAAGCACAGAAAAATAGACAATGAGAGAACCTTTACTCAACCTAATAATCCTGCAGATCAATGCATTCCACTTTCTTTCATGCCTTCTGTGTCTTACTTGAAGCTGTCCACCTTTTCTTTACATGTTCCAGACCTCGGTAAACAGGCCACCAAATTGGGTGAAGCAAAACCTTTTATAAAAGTCTTATTTTAGCAGTTACAAGGAATGCTTTAGTCAACACCACAATAAAACATATTTATATTTTAAACACAGATCCTTGCTTGCACCTACTTTTTCCATGTGAACACCCCAAAAACCATCCCTACAAGAGAAAAAGAGAGCGCACATCACAAAATATATTCGTAGACTATTAAAATACCAAGGTAATATGCACATATATTTCTATTTAATCTTCGGATTTTATCACTGTCACAAAATACAAATATATGACTTCACAAAGCTTCAAGCACAACTTCAGTTAAATTTCCATCAGCTTAAGCCTGCCTCTCTGATATTCTAATATCCTTCGCCAACCTTTGACGTTTTGAGGATTTATTACAGTTTAAAAAGGAAAAGGCAGTGGCTACAAGGCAAATGAATGAATAATAATTAAAAATATAATTTAAATGCCAACATACCAAATTACAGGAAAAAGTGTGTTCAATACAAACACACTTAAAATTGCATTCCAAATACTTACTTATCCAAAAAATTGAAAACTGCAGTGAACCTGTAGGTGAAATAATTTACGCCAAAGTAGCAGTTTGTTCTAGCAATGAACATGTGAACCAGAACATGTAAAATAGCTAAAATGAAGTTCAAAAACATCTACCATTCCCCTACCAATGCTATCCAGCACTAGTGTTTCCACATTGAACATGGCAGAATTCAGAAGACAACTAGTAATATAGATATTGAAGATATTGGTTTAGTTTTTTCCTCTAAATGTATTATTTGATCCTTAGTGTATTTTATTTTTATTAGTATTTTTATCCTAGTTTTCAAATAAGGTAATTGTTTTCAAATATGGTATTTATTGTCTCTATTTATAAGGTTATATATGCTCATGTTTTGTCATATTTATGAAAATAGTGTTGTTCAATATATCTGTTCTTTTAAAAAAAAATGTATGGCAATTTAATGTATTAATATT
This sequence comes from Limnodynastes dumerilii, assembly GCA_011038615.1. Taxonomy (NCBI): domain Eukaryota; kingdom Metazoa; phylum Chordata; class Amphibia; order Anura; family Limnodynastidae; genus Limnodynastes; species Limnodynastes dumerilii. The sequence goes on from WWET01001053.1 coordinate 39,446, forward strand.
TTTAATTAATTATTTTTGTTTATATATGTGTAATAGGAGTGGAAGGTTTTATATTTGTGCAAGTTGGATAATTTAGTAATATGTTTGTTATAATGTGGGTTACTATCAATTTAAGAGGGGAGTTTGGTGATTTTATTGGGATTTTTGTCTGTTTTCTGATACTTTAATGGAATGTCCGTTTCATCAGGTATAAGATTGTTAAGTCCAAGAATTAAGTTGTGGATATGTTGTGCCCATTACATTTTCTGCATCCATAGACCCCTTAGGAGATGATAGGGTTAATAACCAGATGTATGTCTCTGTGAATATGAACTGAGCTCATTTGGATATTGGTGATACAGGCATACTGTTTGTTTACCCACTTATGATTGGCTCACCACCGGACTCACTCTCTTTAAAAGTCAAGGATTACCTGTGCAGCTACATCTCTTTGAAAAAGGGCGGATCCCGAAACGCATCAACCGGCACAGCAAGGCATAGGAGATTACATCATGGATGTCACGGACTTCATCCGCAGCAGAAGAGAACCGCTACAATAGAGGGGACGGCACGCGTGGAGGCTTCCTTTTCCCGGGACCGGTACACACCATATTCGCCTGCTGTCTCCATTCTGAGGCACCTATTTCTGGGTATTGACTGTTCTATTTAGTCTGCGATTGTGACATATTGTTTTTATTGTGACTGATTGCCATTTTGTTTTTATTATTGTGTTTTTGCTACTATTGTTGGCTAATTAAATGCTTTATTGATTCTAATACTGCTTTTACCACTTGCATTTTTCTTTTTTTTCTTTTTTACATGTATACACCCCTTTTGGGGTAGACATCGTTATTTTAAGGATCTACACAAGATTGACATTTGGAAATTGGACATTGTGGTTCATGAGACTTTGTTCCTAATACAGTTGGATTATATATTGACCCTCAGTGTTTAGTCCCTTCACCAACTCTGCTTTTACGCATTTTTCTTTTTTTTTCTTTTTTACATGTATACACCCCTTTTGGGGTAGACATCATTATTTTAAGGATCTACACAAGATTGACATTTGGAAATTGGACATTGTGGTTCGGTTCA